>VDFB02269894.1:0-44105 GCA_007258455.2 Sequoia sempervirens | reverse complement strand
AATATGTATGAAAGGACAAATTTTTGGTTCTAGACCACTAGAATTTGGATCACAATATATTGTTGACTCAAGTGAAGATGATCATTCTTTGAGCGAGATAGACACGTTGAAAGAAAGCAGCATCTTAGACCTCATTGGAAAATTTGACAACATGGCTATCCTAATGCTTACACCTTATGACCTTGACCAATCTAATGATTCCTTGTCCTTAATGCATACTGAACTAATTGATTGGGATCAAAATGAGTCGCTTGACATACCCACCTTTTCAAACGATGATGCCCTTGTGAACTTCCTATGTTCCGATGATCCTAACACATATTCTACCATTGAATCTTAGAATGAAGCTCCTGGAAAAGGGAGTGTTAAACCTTTCAGTTGCAAAATGAAAAATATAAGAAATGGATCTAATAGTGAAAACCATCTAATGGCACTATTAAATCAGGAAAAAGTAAAAACAAAGAGTGTATCTCAAGGTGAAAACTTCCTTGAGACACCAAGAGATGGAAGGTTTGACACTCTCCCAGAACACTATCAAGAGAGATCTTTAGTGCTCATAGAACCTACACAATCCATCAATGTTGGTACAGTTGAGGTAGTGAAGACCCTACATTTAGTGGAATCCATGACAAAAGAGGAAAAACCTCTTTTCACCAAATTCTTTGAGGAGAGGAAAATCAACTTTGCTTGGTCATATGTTGATATTCCAGGCATAGATCCAGAACTCATTATGCATGATTTATCATTACCACCTAGCATGAAACTGGTAAAGCAAAAACTGAGAAAGATACATCCCCATATTGCCCTTCTAGTGAAAGCTGAGTTGAAAAAGCTATTAGATGCAGGATTCATAAGATCTATTGACTATGGCGAATGGATATCAAACATTGTTCTGGTATCCAAACCAGATAAGAGCATCAAGATATGCACAGAATTTATAGATCTTAACAAAGCCTAGCCGTAGCATGACTTTTCCTCTCACCAAACATTGGATCTGATTGTAGACTTGATTGCTAGGGTATGAAATGTTATCACTCTTATGGATGGCTTTCAGATACAAATCCAAATAAAGATAACACCAAGATCAAGATAAACGCCCTCACATGTCCTGCACTTTTATCGGAATTTGATGCCTTCAGCTGAAAAATGTTGCAGCTACATATCATAGGGCTATGACTCAACATCTCCACATGACATGAGGTATACTTTTATGGAAGACTATGTGGATGATCCGCTGGAAAAAAATCCTACACTAGAGAAGGCTGACACTTAGAGATTCTAGGACAAAATCTTCACAAGATTGGAGAAAAATCCTCATGTGCGTTAAAACTCCAAGAAATGTGTGTCTGTAACATCAACTAAACTTTAGGGATACATTGTCTCAACTAAAGGCATTGAGGTGGATCTCAAGAAAGGTCAAAGTTTCATTATGGAAATGCCTCCTAAAAAACATCGGGCCAACTCGTGACTACCAAGGAAGCTTCCACTTATCATCAAGATCATCAGCATTAACCTGGCCGGGATAAAACCTATCCTTTCAAACCACTTATTTGGCTAATAAGAATGTCTCTTTTCTAAGTGTGGATGTGATAAATGTGAAGTCAGCTTCAACAACTAAAGTAGTACCTGATGACACCACCTATGTTGATACCACCAGTCAAGGGAAAACCACTATTATTATACATTGCAACAACTGAGATATCTTTGGGAGCCTTATTAGCATAGGAAGATTCTATAGGAAAGGAAAGAGCCATCTATTATATCAGTAGGACCCTAAATGGTTATGAGATCAATTACTCCTTTATTGAGAAATCCTGCTTAGCGGTTGTATTTGCTACACAACAATTGAGGCATTACATGCTGACTCACACCATTAAACTCATTTCCAAAATTGAACCATTAAAGTACTTACTCAACAAAGCTGCTTTGACAGGGAGGTTAGCCAAATGGGTCATGATATTGAGTGAGTTCGATATCTAGTATGTGGATAGGAAAGCAATCAAAGGTCAAGCCATAGCAGATCAACTAGCTGAAGCACCATTGCTAGATAACAATCCAATGAACATTGAATTCCCTGATAATGATATCCTAACCATATCTACACAATAGTGGCTGCTATACTTTGATGGATCTTATACACAACATGGATCAAGCGTAGGAATCTTGTTTGTCTTGCCGCAAGGATACACAATTCCTAAATCCTATAGATTAATGTTCCCTTGCACCAACAACACAGCTGAATATGAAGCATTGAACATTGGAATCAAGGTAGTTGTTGAATGGAAAATCACATAATTTCTAGTCTATGGTGACTCACAACTGGTCATCAACCAAGTCAACGATGATTATCAAACAAAGGATGACAAGTTGCTTCCCTACAAAAGGATGGTGGATGATTTCAAAAAGTACTTTGTTGAGATCAAGTTTGCACAAGTTCCCATAATAGAAAACAAAGCTGCAGATGCAATGGCCACCATTTCTTCTCTCTTGCAGATACCTGAACAAAGAATACATTATGAATTCATGGTAGAACAAGTGTCCAACCCAGCTTATGAAGATCCAGAATCCCAAGTGATATGTCATATTGTCGACCCTCAAAATTCCCTCTATGGAGAGATCCATACCTACTTGCAAGACAATATCCTTCCAATTAACTTATCCCGAAACCAAAAATGAAACTTCATTCGACAAGCGGCTCGCCACACCCTAATAGCTGATGTACTTTATAGACAAGGTTTGGATGGTACTCTTCTTCAGTGTCTAAAACGTAATGAAGTTGAAACCACTTTACAAGAGGTTCATGAAGGTATTTTTGGCACACATTCAAGTGGATTAACCTTAGCTAAGAAATTGTTATGATTGGGGTATTACTGGCCGAATATGGACAAAGAGTCATTTCAATATGTCAAAAGGTGTTCCAAATGTCAGATTCATGGAAATTTGATACATGCACCTGCACAAGAGTTGCATCCTTTCACAACTACATGGCCTTTTTGTCAATGGGGATTGGACCTTGTAGGTAAGATTCACCCCTCTTCCTCCAATGGAAATAAGTTTATAATCACAGCCACATAATACTTCACCAAGTGGATTGAAGTTGTTCCTCTAATCACCATCATCGGAAAACAAATCTCATCATTCATCCTGAATTATCTCATATGTCAGTATGGTGTTCCTCAATCTATCATTACAGACAATGGTTAGCCCTTTAAGAATCAAGGTGTTCAATAGCTCTATGAAAGATTCCATATCCAACATCGATTTTCTACACCTTACTATCCCTAAGGGAATGTCCAAGCAGAGGCCTCAAACAAGACTATTCTAAAGATTTTGAAGAAAACCATTAATGAAGCTAGACGTGATTGGCATGTTCAACTAAACCCGACATTGTGGGCTTATAGAACTAGTATTCATACCCCGATAGGAGAAACACCCTATTCTCTTGTCTATGGATCAAAAGCTATTCTACCTATTGAGGTTGAGATACCATCCCTGTGTGTGTCACTCAAAGGTATAATTTCAGACAAGGATTATAGAGTATCTAGGCTACAAGAATTAGAACTATTGGATGAACGCCGACAACATGTAGTTGATCATATAAAAGCTTATCAACAAAGGATATCTAGGAGCTACAATCACAGAGTAATACCTAGAGCATTTCAGGTGGGTGACTTAGTCTTAAAATAAAATCCCCGTAATCAACAAGATCGAGAGAAGAAGGGGAAATTTGAACCTAACTGGCTGGGTCCCTTTGTTATAATATTAGTCTTCGGATCAAGAGCATATCAGTTGTCCACACTAGAAGGGGATCTATTTGACGAACCCCTCAATAGCTTGTATCTCAAAAGGTTTTACACCTACCTCATCCAGTGCATTGGTCAAGATCCTGAAATAATACCAAAAACATCATAAAATGTCCTAAAGAAATATCAAAAAAAAAATTAAAAAAAAATCCAAAAAAAAGAAGAAAGAATCATCCTCTAGCGAAAACCACTTCGGTGGTGCTTTGGGAAAGTACCTTGGTGAAAACCTGGAAAATAGGTTCCTTGCGTAAAATAAGCACTCTTCATCTATCTTGGGCTACGTGACTTGCTCTGCATCATTTTTCCATCATGCTTCCATCTCTGCACCTATCACGCTTCCATGTTCACATCATAGCTTGATCCAATGTTTGTATCAAGGTACTCCCCTAGCATTACTCGGCCCATTCTAAAAGTTAGTTTGTCTTATCATATCACACTAGGGGCATGTCCTACATTGGATTGGATTCTTGTACATTCTCAAGGTCAGAAAATTGAAAATCCCAAAAACATTCAAAACTGATCAAAATCCAAAAATAGGTCAAAAATTCAAGAAGTCAAAAACATAGTTGTCCTTCGAACTACGTCGTCTCTAAGCTTTGAATGTAGGAAAGGGTGATCTTTGATTATCCCCCAAGACATTTGAGTTAGTCTTTTCGGTGTCCGCTATGTTCATATTTTCATCTTGGTCGTGTCATTAGTCGAACTACGTGGTCTCTGCATGTACAACGTAGGCAAATATAATCTATTCATGAGCCCCCGAGGCCCCTAGGATAGGTCTTTAGGTTAGGCTTGGTTGTCATGGTCGTGTCACACCCTACATTGGGGGAAAAATCCTACACACTAGGGGAAAATAAACTTTGAACTTGAACCAATAGGAAAATAGTCTTCAGACTAAAGTTACAAGCACAAACTTCAAATGGATGATGATCTTTTTGAAACAAGGGTTTATCATGTTAAACACGAAAGTTCAATTTGTTCTACTTTCATTTTTGATATCATATCTCTTGAGTCCTCGATGATGTTTCGAACTAGAGGAGCAAGGAAGGAGTATGATTTTTCTTTGTCGTTTGTCTATGATTTTATCATTATTACTATGCAAGTTGTCACAAGACGTGTGCTACAAAGTATCACTAATGACATTCCAAATTTGCATAGGAAAAAGATTAACTCTTGACTATTTACGCAAGTGATGCTCAGGTCATCTCAGTTTAATTATACTTAGATGCTTGTGTTAACTTTCAATTTTAAAACATCATGTAAGTAGTACTCAGGTCATCTTGGTCTAAAATATGCCATCGATGTTTGTACTCACTTTCAACATTTTAAAGGCCCAATGATGATAAAAAGCGCAACAAATTGGTTAACATAAATGAAAAATTTTGAAAATGATATTTGCATTGTTAAGTTAGACTGCATTCATTTTAGTATTGCATGTGTATTTATGGGGATTTTCAATGCTGAAACAATTCCACAATGGTGTCATGTCTATTATTAATGGATTGAGTACATTGGACATTAATCAAAAACACATCATTCTCATTTCATGGCACATCAGTTGCATCATCATTTGCATATCTTGGAAAACATTCTCATTTCATCTACATCCATACATTCCATCATGATATTTGCATCAGAAAATACAAAAGAAAGGACATACATTGCATATTATTTTCAACATCATGTCATCCACTACGCTTAAATAAGTGAGTCTCTTCAGATTTCCAAGAAAGTTGGGAAATATGTTAGAGTTATGAAGCTTAATAGATCAATCTACTATAATCTTCCCACAACTTTTGGAAGTTGGACAGACTCACTTATTCAAGCTTAAGGCATTGAAAATTTGCACTCATAATCATTACATCACATTGCATCATCATAATAAATCACATCACATTGCATAATCATAATTCATTCATCACATTGCATAATCATAATTCATTCATCACATTGCATAATCATTATCATCATCTAGAAATTAAATAAAGTCACAACATTGCATATCATAATAGGGAAATCAAGTGCATGTCAACATTTAGATCATAATCACCGTTGCATATCATATATCATCAAAAATGTCATAAATGTCCACGTGTACAAGGATATCCAAAAAGTAGGATGAGATACATCAAAATCCAAAAAGTCACTTGTATCATGGGAATCACGTCCTCAATATCACAAAAAGGTGTATACACAATGTCCAAGGAACATCACAAAATGCTATGGCGAACTCCCACCAGATGCTTCTACTCTCATGGAACTGGTACCCCCTCTACCCGACGGACCTACACCTGGATCTCTCCTATCTCTAGGAAATGGCTGCATGACACCCATGCTAGTAGTCTAAGAACGAGATATGAGAGAATGAAACTATACAAAACTCTCTTGTCGCTCAGGAGGAACCAACTCATGATATTTACCTCTGTAAAACTGAAACTCTTGAGAAATGTGTTGGATCTCTCTGAAGAAATTTGTTGTACCTACATATGGTGTCGTCTATTGTATCCTCTTAGTAATGGCCTCATCTTGCTCTATCCAGTGTCTAAAGGAATCCCTCTCTGACGTAAGTATCATCATATGTGCCTGCAACTATTGTATCTGCTACCTATTTGTCCCTCTATCAGTCCTTAAAATATCAATATGTGCCTAACACTATCCTAACTCATCCTGAAGGGACACAATCTATGCTCAATCCTACGCTATCTCACTGTGATGTGAGGGTATCCCAATTTGAATCCTCGGAAGCACCGCCTAAGCTACGATGATGCTCCTCTTGTGCCTCAAAACTAAAAAATCCAACAGATGACTGTAACTACCCCAACATCATCACCCACTACACCACCATCACTCTTCCCAGCATCATCACCTCTACAAGCACCCTCTGCACCACCCTCGTCCTCTCCTCTATCTCCATCAACTGGCAATACTGGCTCCTCTAGATGAGTAAACCTAGGAAAGGGATGCAGGTGGAAGAACTCTGAATAATCCTCGGTCATCCTGGCGTCTCTAATATACAGAACATAATCCCATAAACTAGGGGTCAAGGTATAATACTCTATACAGGCTATCTCATATGATACACATGGGTCTCACTCTAAAAAATCATGCCGTCGACGTGAATAATGGGAAACTCCCAGGGGCATTCCTTGAACCCGTCCAAACTATTGACATACTCGTAAATACAAGTAGCGCTCAAGAAAAATAGGTGTCTGTAGCAGGATAATAACATATATGGCATCTCCACCTGATCCTCTGGCCACTGCTCACAATCTAAGTACGACCGCCATGTGACAGTCTCCAAATCATCCAAAACATGCCTCCAATAAGCAATCTTGCTGAGCTTATGCTGGACATGTGGACCACTATAACTAAAAATATAGGATCTCCCGGGAGGTTGATGTCTCTCTCCCATGGGCCAAGTGACGGCTATATGCTCCCATGCCCAAGTCTGTAGTAATGTGACACCACATGACAAACTTGTCACCCCATAATAGACAACCTCGTGCAAATATCGATATAAGTGGGCTAACATATAGGAACCCCAAGCATACCTTGTGCCATCAAGTGTCATCCTCAATAGCACATGACCTCAACCTACTGAAAATCCCTTTGACCTACGATCAGGACAAAGGAATCCACCAATGAATCTGGAAAGCACACACGACAAAGGAGAATATTTGTTGATCATCTCTTTCTAAGGGATCCATTAGCCCATAACATACTCATCTCGACATAATCTCTGCAATGCAACTATCCCACCCTGCTCTCTCTTATTGTACACTACTATCTCTCCCATCATTGGGATTTGTAGAATATGATAGACATCCTCAGGAGTCACATTCATCTCTCCAATTAGTAAATGAAATGTGTTATGATCACTATGCCATCTCTCTACCAAAGCTGTCAATAAACCTCTGTTGATTCTATATTGTGGAATGTCTAACAAGGAATTCAACCCACAATAGGAAATAATCTCTAAGTCAACTGATGACAACTGGTGGACCATGTTCCAGGCCTTCGGGAATCGCTCCCGAGACTGGAGTACATCTCCATCTCCCTAATCATGAATACAAATCAGTCAATTAATGTCATGTTCACTCAAAATCATCAGTCAATCAAACTAATGTGTAGTCATTCAAATCCACTCAATCAAAACTACCAACATCTTGATCAATCCTACCCATCGTTCCTCGTCTATCATGAGGATGATCTGCTATCAATCCTACCCATCGTTCCTCTCCTATCATGAGGATGATTTGCTATCAATCCTATCATCATTCCTCACCTATCATGAGGATGATATGCTATCAATATTACCCATCATTCCTTGCTTATCATGAGGACGATCTGCTATCAATCCTATCATCGTTCCTCGGCTATCATGAGGGCGATATGCTTTCAATCTTACCCATCATTCCTCACCTATCATGAGGATGATCTGCTATCAATCAACCCATCGTTCCTTGCCTATCATGAGGACAATACGCTATCAATCCTATTATCATTGCTGGCCTATCATGAGGATGATACAACACTGGTTCTATCATTTGATTCTCACCTATCATGAGATCAAATCATCATGCAAAACATTAATCAAACACTGCACATACCACAATCTGACTGAAATAAATCCAAAACATGACAAATCGACGACTCCTAGGCTTCAATAACATCTTGCAAACATCACCTTGAAGGCTTTTTTCAATCACACCCCACAAAATGGGTCAAAAGACAAGCTAAACCACTTCAAATCACCAAGAATGACAAACTTCCAAGGCAACAAGTGGCACCATTTGGGACCCCAAAGGTGCCAACATAGAGTATGCAACTCAAAACAAGGTTTTCAAGGATTACAAGAGGCACCACTTGGGACCCCAAAGGCACCAAAATAGTGTTGGAGCACAAAACATGCATTTTCAAGGCTTACAAGAGGTGCCACTTAGCACCCCAAAGGCACCAAAACTCTCACAAGGCTCAAAAACACCCATTTCAAGCTTACAAGAGGTGCCACTTGGGACCCCAAAGGTGCCAAAACTCTAAAAAGGCTCAAAAACATCAATTTTAAGCTTTCAAGAGGCACCATTCGGGACCCCAAAGGTGCCAAAACTCTTAAAACACATGAAAAATTGAATTTCAAGCTTACAATGGGCACCATTCGGGACCCCAAAGGCGCCAAAACTCTTAAACATGCTCAAAAACACTCAAAAACAACAAAAAAATCCCCTGAAAGTGCATCAATAGCATCCCATAAGCTACAACATCTATCTATGATGTTCAAAATGCTTCTAAAAGGCAAGAAAATGACTAACAAAGATGTTTCTCGTAAAGCGTACTATAGTCTAGAGGCAACAGGCTGATCAGGTTGGCGAAGACGCTCAAAATGATGCTTCTGGTATGGGATCACCATCTTCCTCTAATCTCTCCAATCTTCAACTTCTCCAAACTCAAAATGTGCAAATGAATCCCATTTTACCCATTTTCACCTTTTGGGGTAAAATGGAGGGGATTATGGTGGGATTTATTTCCCATTTTTACCACAAAGGAGGGGTAATTAATCAACACTATTCAAAGAAAGAGCTTGCAATGAACTTTCGAGAGATAAATCGTCACTGACATCAAACCTTCACCAAATCGACATTGGATCATTATTGCATCATCACAACACTTATCACATCATTCAACACTTCATTTTCTCATCCTTGTATTCACTGATTTATCTCTCGAGGGGCATAATATCCATCAATACCTAAAATTCAAAATCTGGGGCATCGAAATCTCACATCATCTAAACATCAACATCAAAATCTTCTTTGAAGTAACGTGTAAACACATCACTTCAAAGGGGAAAAATGTATACACCTGAAAATGGTCATCCCATTCAATTAATTAAATACAACCTATTTGATTAATGATTCGACTACATATAAATAAGGTCTTAATTTATTTACATTTTTCACTTTCCTTTTAATTCTCCTAATTCACATTCTTCTAAATTAAATAAAAACAAAACCCTAAACGTGTTTATTTAATTAATCTTCCCTAATCCTGATTAAGAGTTAGAGCACATTTCTACAACTTTTTTATGTGCCACCTCATAAAGGTCACATGAAAATAAATAAGCCTAATTATTAATTAGAATTATCCTCACACACTTCCACTAGTAAGAAAAAGCACATGGCTTTATTCCCTCACACACTTCCACCATAAAAAGCACATGGCTTGACCTCACACACTTCCACCTGTAAGGCTTTATCGCACATCCACCCACACTTTTTCCACACTTCAACAACAAATTTGGAGCACATGGGTCTTTGTTTCACACACTTGGAATCTCATACATTTGGCATGCTTCCAATTGGTCAAGGGGATTCTCTTCACACACATAGCATGTTGTCCTTGGTTAAGGGGACATTTCTTCTAAATTAAATAAACAAAAAACCCTAAACTTGTTTATTTAATTAATCTTCCCTAATCCTAATTAAGAATTAGAGCATATTTCTACAACTTTTTTATGTGCCACCTCATAAAGGTCACATGAAAATAAATAAGCCTAATTATTAATTAGAATTATCCTCACACACTTCCACCAATAAGAAAAAATCACATGGCTTTATTCACCCACACTTCCAACAAATTTGGAGCACATGGGTCTTTGTTTCACACACTTGGAATCTCATACATTTGCATGCTTCCACTGGTTATGGGATTCTCTTCACACACGCGGGTATGTTTCCTTGGTCAAGGGGACATTTCTTCTAAATTAAATAAACAAAACCCTAAACGTGTTTATTTAATTAATCTTCCTAATCCCGATTAAGAATTAGAGCACATTTCACAACTTTTATGTGCCACCATTCAAGCACACATGAAAATAAATACCACTCATTAATTTAGAATTATCCTCACACACTTCCACCAATAAGAAAAACACATGGCTTTATTCCCCCACACTTCCAACAAATTTGGGCACATGGGTCTTTGTTTCACACACTTAGAATCTCATACATTTGGCATGCTTCCAATTGGTCAAGGGGATTCTCTTCACACATCGGCATGTTGTCCTTGGTCAAGGGGACAACATCCTGATTCCTTTCATCTCCACCGTCTATCTTGTCTCCTTTGAATCTAAACTGTTGATAGGTGCCACCTCACAAAATGCTTGAAAAACTCTATAAATACACCCCTCATCCTTTGCATTATCATCCACCTTTTGAGTAATGTTATAATGCTATTTTGAAATACAAATTGGAATAGTGTTATAATGCCATTTTCCATCCACACTTTGAGTATTGTTACCATGCAGGTTTTTTGTAGGAGCTTGGAGCTTTCATGGAGTCTTATACTTAGCTTGCATATCATATGTTACTTTGCATTCTCATCTTAGATTAATTAATTGCTTCATAGTTACATTTTATCATCTCCATTTGCATCATAGTTACATTTTAGGTTAGTTTTTTTATGTTTGCATTTGAGCATATGCATAATCATAGATAGCTCATTATAGTTGCATATCATCTCACTCATCTCCACTTGTTCATCCATCACCAACATCATCCTTCGTTTATCATTGCATTCATCATCAATTCCATCATCTTGTTTCATTTAGGAGCATACCACTAATCATTCCAGCACATAATTTGCATGCCATTAATCCTTCCACCACACATTTGCACATAGAAATCATCTTAGCTTGCATATTAAGCATCAAATCTTGTTTTCTAGGTAGTCATTTTAACAACCTTTGTGCCATAGAAATCTGAGGGCCAAACAGTTTAATAAATCCCTAGAATAGAGAAAAATGATACGTATTTGAAAGGTTTGATTGTATTACGAATAGATTAGTTTTACTTGCTTCAAACTTTGAATGTAAACCGTTTCATTAAGGTTTGTGTTGACATTAGAATAACTAACTCTACTACACATTTCACACATGCACACTACCATTCTTGACAACTTGATTCCCAAGGCACAAGACAACCAAATATACATTCTTTCTTTCAAAACTAACACCAGTCCTTCAAATCACTAAAAGCCTCATCAATTTAACTAAAAAAAACACAAAACATATTCACATAACACTGTGTCAACAAATCCATTACCCTTTGTAGCCAAAGCACCAATTTCCACATAAGATTCTCATTGCTCAATACATCAAAACCACCAAACCTTCCTTCAAAACCTTTTCCAAACATAGAAACACTCATTAAAACATCAATAGGAAAGTATTCAAACATTTACCACCATTCTTTACATTGTTTCATCATATTTTCACCTTCTAGGCTTTCATGGCACTATTTGTCTAGTAGGTCATCAAACTACTAAATCAGGTATATTAGTCAATCTAACTTGAATATTTTTGAACTATTTGTACATTCAGGAGCACATTATAGCCCACATTAACATATCTCATCATTAGATATCATTATGTTAGAAAATTCATTAACAACTTGACTGTCCCATAGTTAAAGTGCACCAAATAGGTCTAAAATGCAAAGCACTTGCCATCAAAACACCTCTCCAATCTCAAGTAATCAAAAAAAGTCTCATATTAGGTCCTCAAACTCAAGAATAAATAATCATTTGATCATATAAACCCTTCAATATGCTTATAATAAAAAACCCTTGTTTTATGCTACATAATGCACAAATGAGTGAGGGTTTAAGGGAAATGTATAGTCTGAACCTCCATGAGCCCTGCCACTATTGCAAAAATGTTTAAATATGTTTGCATATGTAGTCTAAAACTTCACCAATCCTCAATTGCTTCATTTTCTTCAAAACATGACTTAGAGCCATGCTTTTTGTGAGGAAAAACATTATTTTTCTGTTAGGACAACAACTTTCACATTGAAATCTCACATTCCCTTGCAATTATTGATCCACACACAAAATATACATAAGAAAAAAGCACTATTTTATCCATCCCATCGACCAGTTAAACCTACATTGATGTGATGGAGGAATATTTCTCTTAAAAGACTCAAAATCCTTATTTAAGGTTTATAGACTGAACTTCCAAGAATGCACTCAAACAATGGTTTTACTCAATCAAATATTTCTCAAATGGATTCAAAAGAATGCTAACTCTCTATTCTAACAAAAACAATAAGATTTAAATCCCTATCCAACAATATAGACTATACAAGTGAATAGATAACATAAAGAATTTTGTAAACTAACAAAACGTGGTATTTTATTGATGATAAACTTCAAGATTACAATGATTTGCTTCATCCTCGACTCAACCATGCTTTTATAGTTGTTTCCAACTCAATAACCAACTTTACAACTTCTCCTACTGACCACAACCTTTTATTTTTCCCTCATGACTCTTGATCTTCTAATTTTTGCTTTTTGTTGCATTCTTTTTGCATTATTGACAACTTAGGATTTTTGTTTTTTACATTATCCTAACCACCTAGTGACCTATTAAGGATTCAAATACAATTATCAAGACCTTTTTTACATTCTTTCACATTGGAAATTCAAATTTTGAATTTTTTTCCTTTTGAGGATAAGGTGCTCATACACCAACACTCAATCTCATAGATCAAGTACAACATATGAATCAATGCAACAATTCCAACATGAATGTAAGCCTCTTAAATCAAGAAGATAAAAATAATAGTAACCATGCCCAATACTAGAAATCATCCCATAAACCATCTCCTAACAATCCTCATCAAAGAAAGATATCATAAACTCAAATTCACAAGGAGATAATAATGCCATAACATCCCTCAAAATGAATCCTCTAGAACTAACTATCCATAGTTCAAGATCCAAATCTATGAATAAAGCATAAAAAATCATGCTAAACAATCCCCAAATTAGTATCCATAATCAATCACCATGAATCAACTCATTCCCATGAGCAATCAAAGCACATAACATAAGACATCTAAAAGATATAATGGGAAAATACCTCTCAAATAATTAACTGTCGAGTAGACCAAGAGTGGGAAATGAAAATGATCCTCTAGGATAGCCAAGCCATCATGAATCACTCCAAGAATAATCTCCTCTATTGGTCCATCATGAAATCATGTCCACAACCAGCTGAAAGCTCCTCGGTCTTCTTGCTGAAACCTCTAAAGAGTAACCATCCCAAACAAGTGTCTCTAATCATAGGAGAACTCCAACCATCACCTACATCTCTAAGTATCCACAAGCAACTGTAAACTAATCAATCCATGCCAAAATCCAAATATAACATAGCACCATAATGAAGTAATCAAGTAAATTATCAATGTACTCAATACAAAGAGAACCACAGAATCAAGAACCTATCATGAAAAAATGATCTAACCATCTCCTACAAGGAGATCACATGCACCATAACATACATCCTGGACTCAAGAGAATATCTAATATTTCAAACTCTAATCTAGAAGCAAGAGTGTACCATGACATGATAACAAAAACTCTAAGCCAAGAAAGCATATCCCAAATCACATAAAGATAACCATACCAATGATGCATCCACGCCATTGCCAACAACTCCCACTGAACCATGATATGAGCTACACATGGAATCATGACTACCATCCTCTCCATGAAGATCTTCCAGGTCAACACACACTCAACTGTAATGTTAGTAACATAAAAGTAAACCAAGATCTCCAAGCCAAGAAGATACAACCACCATCAAAACATCACAAACCAATCCAATCACCACCAAGTCATCACTATCAAAAGCTTCCACTAAAAGTGTATAACCAATGAATGTAACAAGCTATCATGACATCATGATCAAACCACATGCTACAAGTCACATCACCTGACTAATCAAGTACTCTAACCATCCATCCTCTCAATCTCAAAACAACATACCAATGCACAAATGACCACAGACAAGGCCAACTAATGAAATCTGCAACAACAATGAATCAAACCTAGCAGATATAGACAGTCCAAATCTGATTCATCTCACTACAAATGAATGAGTGGCCAACCCACACACCTACATAACTAGTAGATCCAACCACTTAAACATGAAAACTCATCAACACATTAGTAACCTACAAACTGAGATATCAAAGAAGATAATCCTATAGACATCAAGACTCAAACACCAAATCAACCACATATATGATTTTCCAACCATGTCCAAAAATGAGTAATCATATTCAAGGAACCAAATAAACATCAAGAAGATACAAACAATATCCTAACATCAAACTATATCACCACCAAACATGAAATACATGATCATGTCATGCCAATGCATCAAATGTACCTATATAACCATGACACCATAACCATAGCCATAACTATACTTGCACTCAACTATCACCCATACAAGACTCCAAGTCTCAAACCATATCCAACTATGTCTCAAAATTGAAGACAACTTGTGTACCTGTCTCCATCAAAGTCCCAACTTTGAAAAACACCTGTAAACTTGTACCTAGAAGTACCAATCTAATAATCATCTATAGCATCATAAATAACATATAAAAACATGTACTCCCTCAAGGTTTTAACTCTTGACTCGTTTGGATGCTGAGACAATCACACCCTAAATATCAAGCTCCTACAAGCAATAAAAAAAGGTACCAAAATCATCTTACTCCTCAAACTAATAAAAAATATAAACTACTCTATAGTACACTATAAATGCTCTCCAACACCTCTTTGAAATCAAAAATCCGATTTCGTATGGAAAAGTTATGGTCAAAATAGTGCAACTAAGAACATCTGACTTCTAGGCCCTAAAAACATGTCAAAATGGAAAAATAATGGAACCAAACGAACTCCACAGTGAAGAGCACAAAAATAGATTTACAATGACTACAAGAAGTTGAAAAACTAACATCGTAGGTGAAAATTATGCAAGTTTGAAAAAAATGACCGATTTGACTATATAACCAAGTTTTTGGTGGGCCCCACTCCAAAAAATCAATTTAATTATTTTTTCAGATATAAGGATGGCATATTTTTCTTCATATTTAAAAAATAAAGACTTTAAATTAAATTAGTGTGGAGGGGTAGATTAAAAGTATTTAACTTAAACTTAATGCATTAAAGATTTTCTATTAAATGTTTAATATTTCAATATTTAAGACTTCAAACAGATGACACTTAAGTCTCAATGCATTAAAGCAAAAATAAATAGGCAGAGGAGTGAGGGTATGATGGGCTATCATAGTACTTGACCATGGTACTGTTAGTGCAAAGGTGGGTATAGTCTGCATACCTGTGCCCACCCAAAATCCTTTTTTTTTAATTTAAACTTTTCAATAAAGCCCTTTCGGATTTTAATATTTGCCTAGGATTTTTAATTATTTTAAAAGGCCAATCAAATATTTTTTTGCAGATTTTAATAAATGGCCAATTAATTTTTTTTTAATATTTTATTTTGCAGATGCCTTAGATGGTCATATGGTCTGGCTAGGGCTAAATTGTTTTTGCCTAGTTTTTCAACTTTTCCAAAATAGGTTAAATTTTATATCAATTTTCATCTCTTGGCCAACCCAAATCCAACCACGAGACCCATTTTTTGTCAAGAGGTCATATATGAAATTTATTCTACAAAACCCTCAAATGAAAACTCAAACCAAGAAACCCCCTTTCACCCAAATTTGGAAAACTTCAGATTTACAATAAACCCAACAAATCTTGACAACCCAAAAGCCCAAATCTGCATACAAACACCTACAACATGTGTTCCATATCTTGTAATGCCTCAAACCCTACATGCATGTCCATGGCTTCAACTTTACAAAAAGTCTCAAACTAGGGTTATAAAAAATTCTTCAACCATGAAAACTCTGATACCACTTGTTAGGAAATATTGAATCCAAATCCACAAACTTATTCCATTTACTACATAACCCATGAGAGATAAACATGCATACAGGTTTCCAAAATACATAGAACAAATAGACAAGCCACAAGATAACACAAGATATACTATGGGAAAATTCTCAAGAGGGAAAAACCCAGCCTCCAAAAGCATCCATACTCCATATTATTCAACAATAAAGCAATACAAGAGTTACAATGAATACCTCTAAAGCATCAAGCACTCCAATGCATTCCCATGTGTCCAAGCATGAATCCAAACATCCCATGCCATGCTTCACAACTGCACTTCACAAGAAGACTCAATAATGACAGCCAACCCACTCAGCCAACCTAAACCACTGCACGTGTGTTTGCTTTTATAGACACAAGCTCAAACAAAATATAACTAGTGGTAAGGTAAAACCATGTACCACAAAACCATGTGAATACAAAACCACTAACCCCTTATTTAATATTGGGTACTAATACATCACTTTATTTAATATTTCACCAATATTAAATTATTATCACATGTCTCTCACACATTAAATAATAATACAATGTTGCAATACAACATCAAGTGGTTCCAAAATAATTACCTAGTGTGATTAACCACACCACCAAGGTTCATCACAACAAAATAATTATTTAATTACAATATTATGATAACTAAATTTATGCAATGGTGTACAACACCATATCCCAACATTATGACTGAGACAAACATTGACTTGGATACTAGAGTAGTGTATGATGAGCCTATTTCTATGTTTTGTGATATTACAAGTGCAATTAACATTTCAAAGAATCCAGTGATGCATTCAAGGACAAAGCATATATCAATTAGGTATCACTTTTTGAGAGAAAACGTTATGGAGAATGAGATGAAGCTTGAATATATACCTACAAAGGATCAGATTGTTAGCATATTCACTAAGGCTCTTCCTAAGGATACTTTTGAGTATCTTCAGGAGAAGTTAGGGGTTATTGCACCTCCTTTGTGTAAGGAAAGAAGAGGTGTAGAAACACTTTCCTAATGTCAAATCCAAAAGGAATAATGCAATGCAGGGCTTTTAATTTTTCAAATTACAATCTAGTTAAGACACACATGAAAGATTCACAGAAATAGAGCAAATACAGAAAGACAATGAACAACAGATTTACGTGGGAAACCCTTATGGGAAAAAACCCACCACACCAAGTTGAATCACTTTGTATTACAGTAACAAAAACATTACATACAATTCAAAGATCTGGCTCTCTAGTTATTTTTCTGTAGCTTTTTCACTGTTCATCAGTTACAGACAAATGCTCTCTCAACAACTTGAACAAGTCATCATTTTTACAAATCAGAATCGATCTACTTTAAATCTTATTCACATTCTGATTTTGTCTTCAGTGCATCCTTATCCACCATTGCCAATCATAGATAGTTTCCTTTCGAGCAAATGATTTTTCCTTGCATGCAGTTTTTTTCAGTGTTGCAACTGTTACAAAAAACAACCGTCATCAGTTTGAAAAAACTTCTTCCTCTGATTGGTCCAGCAGGATGCCACACAGGATGATCACATAGTCAATGACGGTCACACTTTGTTGGCATATTAGTGAGACACTCACAGTGTCTCCCCGATACCACAAAGTTCCTCTATCGATATCAATTTTAAGTCTCTAGCAGTTGGCAAGACAACAAAGAAGTTATACCGAAACCATCGATGTCCATTTTGTTCCTATTGGCAAAGGTTTCCCTTATCGGTGAGACTCATATCGAATGCACAAGTCATAGCGATCAAACATTCTATCAGCAAGACATTTCATCTTCGCCAAGACCTCATGTCGAGTTCACAAGTCATACCGATGAGATTTCCATTCGGCGTGACATTCGCTTTTCTGAGAGACTCATATCGAAGTCTTCAGTCACAATGATGAGTTAGTCCTTTCAGCAAGACATACCGATCTCGCCAAGACATTCTGTCGACAACCTTGTGTTATTCTGAAACCTTTCACCTATCCGCAAGACCCCACGATTTCGGTGAGACGTCATACCAAAACAAAGCTTCCACCAAAAAACACACTGTCACCAAGACTCGTGTCTATCACCATGACCTTTCTCTGAGCTCCCTAAGTCTTACCGAAGACTTACTATCGGCAAGACTCAAGACTTTCGCCAAGACTTCTTAGCGAAGTCTTTTTGTCACCGCGAAGACCATGTGACATCTCTAGTCGGCGTGACCTAACCAAGTCGCCAGGACTTCCCAATGAAGTCTTTTGTCATCGTGAAGAACTCATGTCAGTGTGACCAAGCTGCATCATTGAGACATCTCCCCGCGACCACTGTGTTACCCTGATAGCTTTAAGCTATCGATGATACATCCACCAATCGCTAGCACCTCTCCCCGAGTTAGCCAGATAAGATCACAGTGTCACCCAAAGAAATCCATTTTCCAAAAGGTCATGCCGAAAGCACAAAGTCACAGTGATAGACTTTGTCGGCAAGACTTCAACCCTATCACAGCGATAGGATCATTTCAAGAGCATCAGAACTGTTAGTCGCCCAGACATGAACACTGTCACAACAACTTTTCCCTTTAGGAGTTTCATGTCAGTAAGGATTGAGGCACATATTCCAACAAGCTCCCACTTGACGAAGATCTTACTGACACCTCCAGAGCATAAACAAACTACTAAAAAATATGGGCCAAGAGGCCCATCGAACTGGCACACCACCTGAACTTGTCTATGCTCACAGGCTTCGTTAATGCATATGCAACATTCTCTAGATTATCCACTTTCTCCAAGGAGACCTTCCCATCCTCCACCATATCTTGTACAAAATGATACTGTACATCTATATGTTTCGTCTTGGCATGGAAAGTAGGATTCTTTTCCAAACATATAGCACTCTGGCTATCATAGTAGATAGTAATCTTTTCTACATCAAAGCCAATGTTAGAACAAAAACGTTTTAACCAGGATTGCTTCTTTACAGGCATGTGTGGCTACCATATATTCTGCCTCTATAGTAGACAAAGCGACTACATCCTGCCACTTGCTCATCCAACTCACTGTACCGCCATTCATCATGAAAATATATCCACTGGTGGATCTTCTGCTGTCAATGTCCCCTGCCCAATCAGAGTCCACATAACCTCGAATACTGAGAGTTCTTTGTGATTCAACCAAGTTACCATGGTAAAACAAAGCATAGTTTGAAATGCCCTCCAGATATCTAAACACTCTCTTCACAACATCCCAATGTGTTCTTCTAGGATTAGCCATAAACTGACTAAGAACTCCCACTGTTTGGGCAATGTCTGGCCTTGTACAAACCATTGCATATAGAAAACTGCCAACTGCACTTGCATAAGGCACACTGGTCATGTCCTCCATCTCAGAAGAATATTTTGGACAATCCTCAATAGATAGCTTCGTTCCCTATGTAACTGGAACAACTAGTTGTTTGCAGTCAGTCATACAAAATCTCTCTAGAACAGTCATGATATACTTACTCTGATTGAGCCAAAGTTTTCTATTCTTTTTGTCCCTGGTTATTTCCATTTGCAGAATATACCCTGCTGCACCAAGATCTTTCATTTCAAACTTTGCAGACAACTGGGACTTAAGATCAAAAATCATTAGCTTACTATTGCCTATAAACAGCATATCATCAACATATAGTGCAATAATAAGAATTTGATCAGTTTCAGCTTTGTAATACACACAGTGATCACATTTTGATCTTACAAATGCCAAAGACAAGACAAATGTGTCAAACTTTTGGTACCACATTCTAGGAGACTGTTTTAAACCATACAGAGATTTCTTCAACTTGCAAACCAGCCTTTCCTTACCTTTTACCACAAAGTGCTCTGGCTAGGACATATAAATTTCTTCTTCAAGATCACCATGAAGAAACGTTGTTTTCACATCCATTTGTTCAATCTCTAAATCATATGCTAATGCGAGTGAAAAAAGAAATCTAATAGATGTCAGCTTAGCTACAGGAGAAAATATTTCTCAATAGTCAATCCCCTCTACATGGGAATAACCTTTTGCAACCAGCCTTGCTTTATATTTTTCTACACTGCCATCTAGACCTATTTTCTTTTTGAATATCCATTTGCAGCCTATAGATTTTCTGCCTTTAGGAAATGGAACCAAACTATAGGTGTCATTCTTTTCTAATGATGCCATTTCTTCATTCATGGCTTCCAACCAAGAGTTTGAATCAGACATTTTAAATGCCTCTTTCATAGTCCTAGGTTCATCAGTGCTAGAAATTAAAGCATAGGCACAAGTAGACTCTATTAAAGAAAACCCATACCTTTCAAGTTGTTTTCTTTCACGAGTTGACCTCCTCATAGGCTGAGGCCGAGGTGGTTCTTCATCATCTTCAGAACTTTCAAAACTACTTGAGATCTCCTCAGTATCAAGTACATTTTGATTTTTCAATTCCTCTTTATTTGGTGTCTGAGGAATTGCTGCTACATCCTTTTCATTTTCTGATTTATTCTCTAACTGCAGATCCAATGTGGAAGGTTTCAGCTCATGAAAGATAACACTTCTATTGTACAAAACCTTCTTAGTCTCAGGATTCCAAAGCTTGTATCCTTTTATTCCAGCACTATAGCCAGTAAAAATACACTTCACAACTTTGTTTTCCAACTTAGATCTTTTTTCAAATGCCACATATGCATATGCCTCACAGCCAAAGACACGAATATCTCTCAGAGAGGGCTTCTTTGCAAACCATGCTTCTAAAGGTGTCTTCTCAACAAGAGCGGAGTTAGGGGAGCGATTTACCAAGTAACATGTTGTAGAGACTGCTTTAGCCCAGAACTTCTCCTCCAAGCCAACACTGCTTAGCATACTTCATGCTCTTTCCATTATTGTCCTGTTGAACCTTTTAGTAACTCCATTTTGTTGTGGAGTGTAAGGTGTAGTCTTGTGTCTTTTGATCCCATTATCTTTATAGTACCTTTCGAATTCATCTGAATAGAACTCACCTCCATTGTCAATCCTTAAACATTTTATTTTTCTACCAGTATGATTTTCTACAAGTTTTTTAAATTCCTTAAACCGACTGAACACTTTTGATTTACTTTTCAGAAAATATAAAAATGCTCTTCTTGAATAATCATCAATAAATGACACATAGTATCTTGATTTTGACAATGAAGGAACATTCACTAGACCAAACACATCAGAATGTATATAATCAAGCAAATTAGAAGTTTTGTGAGGACTGGAATAAAATGAAACACAGTGTTGCTTTCCATATATGCAATGTTCACAAAAATCGAACTCAAGGTTACAATCTTCAAGCCCTTCTACTAGCTTTTTATTTTTCAAAGTTTTTAAACCTTTCTCACCAATGTGGCCAAGCCTATGATGCCAGAGCATAGTCTTTTCTGCTGGAAGTTTAACTTCCATGGATTTTACACCATCAAGAACGATTTCCTTCTTTTCTCCATGAGCAGCCATAAGTAACTTTACAGAGACACTGTTGTATTGAATAGCTTGTGCATCCAGCTTGTACAAGGTACCAATTCGAGCACCCCTAGCCAGCACCATAGAGCCTCTAGTCATCTTGCAGCCATTTCCAGAGAACGTGACCTGCACTCTGATATCATTCAGCTTACTTACAAAAATTAGATTTCGAGCCAGACCTGGTATGTGCATCACATCATTGATTCCCTTCACTCTTCCATCAGGGAATTGAATTCTGACTCTTCCACGACCAACAATTTCCAAAGATGAATCACTTGCCAAATACACCTTTCCACTATTGTACTCTTCATACTTCGTTAACCATTCTTTATGAGATGTCATGTGGAAAGATGCTTCAGAATCAATCAGCCAGACATCATCTGATGCCCGTGTAGCCAAACCTGCAATGAAAGCATCTGCATCACTATGAGAAGAATCATTTCCATAAGAGTTCTTCTTCTTCTTTTTGTCCTCCTTTCAATAACTTCGGACATGACCAGGTTTCCCACAGTTCCAACACTTCACCTTTGACTTCTTTCCAAGAGAATTTGATCTCCCTTCTGATTTTGATCTGGACTTCTTGTCCTTCTTCTTGCCTTTCTCCTTTGGTCTACCTCTAACAGCCAGAGCCTCCTTTGTCATCTCAGAATATTTTCTTCTCATTTCTTCTGATAAAAAATAAGCAACAACATTTTCCATCTTGAATGTGGATGTTGTACTTCCAATGGCCATCACTAGATGATCCCAAGAATCAGGCAGAGAACACAACAACATGCAATGATCTTCATCTTCAATCTTCACACCAACAGATGTCAGCTGAGCAATCAGCATGTTGAAAGCATTTAAGTGATCAGCAATAGACCCTCCTTCCTACATTCTCAAAGAGTATAGCTTCTTCCTCAAGAACAACTTGTTCACTAAGGACTTGCCTTGATAAATAGATGCTAATCTTTTCCACAAGGAAGATGCAGTCTTTTCTTCATGCACGTTCAGAAGAATAGAGTCTACCAAACAGAGCCTTATCAACCATTTAGAATTTCTATCTACAAGGTCCCAATCCTCTTGCTTCATGCCTTGAGGCATTGTTCTAAACACAGCAATCCAAAGATCTCGGTCTACTAACAGATCTTCCATTTTGAGTTTCCATAGCTCAAAGTTGCTTCCATTGAATTTATCTATATCCATCCTTCCAGATGTGCTTGCCATCTTAATTTTTAATTAGACTAAAAGATCTCTACAAAACTCCCACTAGGAAAGGATTGACACAAAAAACCAAACCCACTCACAAGGACAACACAACTGGCCAGGCTCTGATACCACTTGTAAGGAAAGAAGAGGTGCATAAACACTTTCCTAATGTCAAATCCATAGGGAAGAATGCAATGCAGGGCTTTTAATTTTTCAAATTACAATCTAATTAAGACACACATGAAAGATTCACAGAAATAGAGCAAATACACAAAGACAATGAACGACATATTTACGTTGGAAACCCTTACAGGAAAAAACCCACCACACCAAGCTAAATCACTTTGTATTACAGTAAGAAAAAAATCACATACAATTCAGAGATCTGGCTCTCTGGTTATTTTTCTGTAGCTTTTTCACTATTCATCAGTTACAGACAAATGCTCTCACAACAACTCGAACAACTCATCGTTTTTACAAATTAGAATCGATCTACTTTAAATCTTATTCACATTCTGATTTTGTCTTCAGTGCATCCTTATCCACCATTGCCAATCATAGATAGTTTCCTTTTGAGCAGATGATTTTTCCTTGCATGTAGTTTTTTCCAACGTTGCAACTGTTACAAAAAACAACCGTCATCAATTTGAAAAAACTGCTTCCTCTGATTGGTCCAGAAGGATGCCACACAGGATGATCACACGGTCAACGATGGTCACACTTTGTTGGCATATCAGTGAGACACTCATAGTGTCTCCCCGATGCCACAAAGTTCCTCTATCGATATCGGTTTTAAGTCTCTAGCAGTCGGTAAGAAAACAAAGAAGTTATACCAGAACCATCGATGTCCATTTTGTTCCTATCAGCAAAGGTTTCCCTTATTGGCGAGACTCATATCGAATGCACAAGTCATAGCAATCAGACATTCTTTTGGCAAGACATTTCGTCTTCACCAAGACCTCATGTCGAGTTCACAAGTCATACCGATGAGATTTCCATTCGGCGTGACATTCACTTTTCGGAGAGACTCATATCGAAGTCTTCAGTCACATCGATGAGTTAGTCCTTTCGGCAAGACATACCGATCTCGCCAAGACATTCTGTCGACAACCTTGTCTTATTCTGAAACCTTTCACCTATCGGCAAGACCCCACGGTTTTGGTGAGACATCATATCGAAAAAAAGCTTCCACCAAAAAACACACTGTCGCCAAGACTTGTGTCTATCGTCATGACCTTTCTCCGAGCTCCCTAAGTCTTATCGAAGACTTACTATCGGCAAGACTCAAGACTTTCACCAAGAATTCTTAGTGAAGTCCTTTTGTCACCATGAAGACCATGTGACATCTCCCGTCTGCGTGACCTAACCAAGTCACCAGGACTTCCCAGCGAAGTCTTTTGTCACCGCGAAGAACTCTTGTTAGTGTGACCAAGCTGCATCGTTGAGACATCTCCCCGCGACCACTGTGTTACCCTGATAGCTTTAAGCTATCAGTGAGACATCCACCAATCACTGGGACCTCTCCCCCACACCTGAGTTAGCTCGATAAGATCACACTGTCACCCAAAGAAATCCATTCACCAAAAGGTCATGCCGAAAGAACAAAGTCACAGTGATAGACTTTGTTGGCAAGACTTCAACCCTGTCACAGCGATAAGATCATTTCAAGAGCATCAGAAGTGTTAGTCACCCAGACATGAACACTGTCACAGTGAATTTTCCCTTTAGGAGTTTCATGTCAGTAAGGATTGAGGCACATATTCCAACACTTTGAACTATATGCATATGGAGATACATTGGTCTAGTGGATCTATGGATTCATTCCTTGTTTGAATTGATGTTGGTGGCTACCTCTCAGGGGGAGTAGGTAGTAACATTGTTGTAGTATGAAGTTTATGTTGTCATGATGCAAAGGTTTTTAAGTTGATTGGTGTGTACTCCTAAGGGGGAGTATTCAGAGTAGTTGAAAGTATGTTGGTTCTATGTCATAGGGGAAGAACAATGCAAAATACCTTATCCTTTTCCATTGAATTCAAAGGGGGAGAGAAAGAATCATGTGGAAAATTCTATCTACACAAGGGGAGAGAAAGTGAATGAAAATCATGAAAGAGAGAAAGTGTAATGAGATATTTGTGAAACTGGGAGAAAAGAGAAAAGGAAATAAATATATTCAGAGTTGTGTCTCTGATGGTTTTTCACATCATGTGTTTCCATCAATGACAAAGGGGGAGATTGTTGCAAGTATGAAGGTGTTGTCATTGATGATAGTAGTACAGTGGTTGAGAAGGGACTGTTACTTTGATAAGCTTCTATTTATGGTTCAAATGTCAAGGATACTGATAAAATTGATAAAATAAGGAAACAGGGTGTTGCAAAGGTATTTTGGCTTGTAGAGGTGTTATGGTTTTGCTTCACAATTCTTCTAGGTTGAAGATATGCTTTTCTGGTTTGGATATGTTGGTTAGAGATATTCAAAGTTTCTATATCTAGAATTTTGGCTTCTAGATCATTGTCCAGATGAAGTTATGTTCACTAGTGTGTGAATTGGTTTTGTAGTGTTGTGTATAGAGGTGTCTAGGAGAAATGTATTTTCTCTACATTTCTCCCCAATTTTTTTTATGACTTGTTCATCTGAATGAGAGTTTATGGTGTTTCTCTCTTGTCTTTTTCAAGAGGATTCATGGTTAGGCATATCAGAAGAAGGTATTTTGAGTTATAGAATATTGCAGTGTATGACAGTGTTGTCTAGATAAACAATATTTTTATAATCTTTAGGTGATATTTGTTGCAAAGGATTTTTCTGGTTTCCAAGAAGTTCTTGGATCATGTTCAGATGAAATTTGGTGTCTAAAAGTTTCAGATTGATCAAAGGATGTGTTTAATTCAAATTTTAATGTGTTTTTATGAATAACGACTGACCTGGTGTTTACACTACATTCAAAGATGTTCAAGTGTTAATGAAGATGCATCATGACATGAGATTTAATTTGGGTCCCAATCAAGTGTTGTTTTGGTCCACTTTCATTCCTATCCACTGCGGGAATGTTTAGTATTGACCTAATTTGAAATTACAAAGTGTGAATCATGTATTGCCGACCTTGGAGAAAGTCTTCAAGGTTGAGGATGGTATAAGTATGAGTTGAGATGTTGAGGGTTGATAAGATAGAAAGGATAGTGTTGTTGATGCAAGTGATGTGAATTTCCAAAGAGGAGAGTGTGAGTTTGAGTAGATTAGTGTGAACTTCAAAGTGTTGGGCTTCTAAATGTAGTGAGTTGAAGGTGTCCACAATCATTCAAACGAGACTATGAAGATGTTGGAGATATTGTGGTGGATTCTCTATTGCACTGAGAAGTTGTTCTCTATGTAACATTTCTCTTCTATCTTATTTTTCTTTTTGTGGTTGTGAGCCCTCGTTGTGATCCTTCTTGGATAGTGCATCATATTCTAGTAGTGAGCCATTGTACAAATTTTACAATCACTTATATTGTGAGCTAATCTTCACTGTGGTTTTTACCTCATTGAGTTTTCCACGTAAATTTGGTGTTCTCTTATGTATGGTGTTGGTTGTTTCAATTTTTTTATTTTTATTTTCTTTTCATGTTTAAATATTATAATAGATTAAGGGTTTGATGAATGCATGTGGATTTAATTACTATTGAGGTTTTTGATGTTTTAATTGGATACAACTAATTCACCCCCTTTCTCATTTGTCTTGTTCATTTAACAGTTATATCTAGATTTTCAGGTTCCGGATCATGTGGCAGAAGAAGTTGTGTTCACTAATCTGTGAATTGTGAAGCAATGTTGTTTATGAGAAATGATATTGCTACACATTTCTCCATAGTGATGTTTATGGTGTTACATATTTGGGAACGTGCTTATAATGTTTGTATCTAGCTTCCCTTGAATTTTTAGGTGTTGAGTTGCTCTACAAAGGTGTTTGATGTGTTGAATGTTTGTGTCAATATGTCTGATTTCATAGAATGAAGGTGATCTTGAGTTTCAGGTGGTTGTAGTGGTTGTGAAAAATATTTTGATGGTCTTGGACTATTTTGAGATATTTTATGAATAGTTTGGAATGTTTTTGTGTGGTCTGCGAGAGGTTTCCAGATCTTGAGAAGTGCGTTTGGAGTCACTTTTTAATGTTAGTGCAGGTTTGGATGACTTGGAGTGCTAGCGCTAATTGCAAAGGATAATTTTTGATTGAGGATGCCATAACCCAATTTTATTAAATATTTATCATAATATGGAAAATTGAATTATTGAAAAAATTAAATTAAATATTAAATGGAGATTCTAGAATATTCGAAAGATTGAATGAAAGAAGTTGATTGATGTTGACCTTATGAACTTTCAAAAATTTATTTTATATGTTACCAAGAATTGAACGTTACTGATCAATTTGCAAGTGCAAGTGTGTATAGTTGCAAGGTGATAGGTTGAAGGATGAGAACTCAGTTAAGAAGTATGATTGTTTAGCTAGATTGAATGGTAAGCCAGTTGGGATCTAGGTGCACACACCATAATGGCATGATGACTTGCATTTGATTGATTTGCATATATAAGAAAGCAAATTTTTCCCGATTTCAATTGTTTCATTGCTTGCAAATGAATGGTTAGTAGATTTAATTGTTTATTCAAACCTTGTGATTTGAAGGAACAAAATGAGAATTGTAAAAGAAAATTCTTTTCTTTAGTGTAGAAAAATACATATATACATATGTAAAGAAGCTCAAACTAAAAATTCAAGTTCCTTACTTAAAATGATAGTGTATGAAACCTTTGAGCCATTCCAAAACAAGCAACTTGTATATGAATTCTTTATTTAAAAACACATATATATACATGTGTTTGTAAATTGAAAACACACATACACACATATATATCTATACATACATGTATATACATATATAAATACATACATTCATATATATATATATACATTATTTGAATGCATGGAAAGATGTGAATGAAATAATTTAAATGCATAGAGATACAAATATATATAAGTATATATATATATTATATATATACGTACATATACATATTTTAATTTGAATTGAAATTAAGTTGATAACCGATGTATTAAGATTCAGACTATTGAAAAACCAATGAATATTATGATGCAAGGTAGAAACATAGACCAACCCACTTGGCAAACCAATCAACTCACCAAACTGAAAACTTCCTTAGAGGAAAACAACTTTCAATGAACTCATCTTTACAAGGCAATTTCCTTCATAAAACTCTTTGTTCAAAGAAACCAAATTGAGAACACAACTCAAAACCCACTTTTTCATTCACAAAACACCTTTATACAACATCACTTTCCCAATCCCTTTACACCTTCCCAATGCTACAAATAAATGTAACTATGTCTGCATAAAATGATTAAATCATCTCCATAACTTGATTCAGGGTATCTCAACAAACACCTACTCAAAACCCTCCATTTTTTATCCCTAAAATATGACTGCCATGAGTCTGTCATGCAAGATCAACATTAAATTTTCATAAAATCTTTAGATCACCAAGTCTAGATTAGAGAGTCTTCAAAACACTCCTTTAAAAACTACTAGTTCACTTCCACTCAAGTAGAGCATCTTTTGCATCATTAAAACACAAAATTATTGATTGGTCTCAATACTTTGCCAGAATAGGGAAGCCATTAAATGGACTCCAAAACTTGTAAATTCACTAATAACTATCTTGAAATAGACTACCAATACACCTAGACACCCTTTCAAAATAATAACTACATTTAAAGATTCAAAAACCATGATCAAAACTCAACAAAACTCCACTATTCACTATTTTTACCTGATTTTCCCTAATTTGCAGACCTGGGGCATCAAAGAATCGGCCCAAAAACTTAACCAGAAACTCTGCAACTTTGGAATCTTTTAAAACACACATAAAAATTTCTACATACCATTTTTTAGGGATATCCACTAGTTAGATTTGAAGAAACACAACTTTCTTGGCACACTGTTACCCTAAACCATGGTTTTACCCACCTAGAGAAAAACTTGAATATTTTCTACAATTCTAAATGGATTTAAATAAAACCAAATGAAATTTAAAGGATATTCACAAGTATTTCATCAAAAATGGAGGAGGAGAGGTTAAGTGCTCATAATGTGGCCGTACAATGGCCTAAACATAGAAAATGTAGGAAAATTAACTGAAACAATATTTTTTTCATTGAATCTTCATCTAAACAATCTTTCCCCAACCTTCCTCGAAGTGTGTGAGGGTAAAAAATTCTTTTATAAACCTTGAAAAATTCATAAAACTAAATCTACAACTACCCGACCTTTCATCTTCCATGATTTTTACATTTTGTGCATTTTTGCAATTTTTTCCATTGACAACTTTTGTCAATTTTTTGCACTTTTTACATTTATGACCCAAATTACCTAACTAGGACCTATTACATGCTTATTGAGGCCTTTTAGACCTTATTAAAAAATGTAAATACCTATAAAAAACTAAAATCCTAAGTTTTCCTCATGGAGGCATGATCATGCTTGGGTGCACCTGCACTAGATTACAAGGCAGGCCCATGATGGTCATGACCTGCCTAATAATAAAGAAATTATTCAAAATTAGAGGGTGACTATGGTAGAAAAGCCACAATGTTAGCACCCAACCGCGTGCAAGAAGCAGTAGGTTACCATTTTGAATGAAGGCAGTGAGTAAAAAGTAGGGGATCGATTTGGAAGAAAATCAACAAGCACCCAAAAAGGAAGAAAAAGAGATCAAAGTTGTAGGAAAAATATGAGGAAAGCTTCAATAAAAAGGCTTGATCATTGAGGTAGTTCAATTCTTGAATTTGTATAGATATCACTATCATATCTTTTCATTGTTTTAGCTAGTGTTTATTACTACATTTGATGGTAGAACCAATAGTATAGTGGCATACAAATGTTTCTATCTATGTGTTTCGGCTTAAGTCGAAGGTATAGTTTTGGTGACCACCCTCTAGAGAATCACATCACCCACAACGTTCTCTTGTTAGCATCCTAAATGGAGCCATTCGGCTAGCCTTTGTGCTAAGTCTGAGCATTAAATCTTAAGAAGTGACTGTTAAGAATGTTCGCTCAATAGAGTAAGCCATATCTTGTCTATCAAAAATCATATTTTGATTTAATGTGTACCATTTGGTGTTGATTTTGTAAAAGTTCACATGTTGAACCTATGAAAAGAGGAAATAATCCTCTTCGTTACCTTCAATATGTGTCGATAGTGTTATCTTTAAAAGAAAAACACCTTCCATTATTGACCTAGCTGATAATGGTAAAGGGGAAAATTGTTCTTTTATGTAGGGCTATGGTAAACATGTGAGTATAAAGAAGAAGCCTTGATTTGAAGAATCGATGGGAAATTAGAGAAGGGTTTCTTTTTTAACTTGAAATGATTGATAGTATAATTTATTTCATTTAGTATAGATATGAGTTTGCATGAAGTATAGAGCAACATTCATTAAGGAATCAACTAGTATACCCATAAGGGTAACTTCAAATGAAACCTAAGGTTAAGATAGGAAGTGCCCAACCATAGAAATGGGTCAAAATCTAGAACAACCTTGGTTTATTTGTTGCAGCATGAGTAGGAAAAAGTACTATTTGATATTGAAACCTCCTTGTTAAATTAACTGAAATATTTTCTTAATAAATTCATCAACGGGCATGTCGAATTTGGTTTCTTTATATTATTAAGTTGCTCATTGTGAATCTAGTGATGAAATAGTTCAAGATTCGGATAATAGATATGATATTCTTAAAGTTGAAACTATGCTATCTGAATTATTTATTTTTTGTTCATAATGGAAAGACATGTTCAGTATTAAATGGTAAACATGTACTTGTAAGTGAATATGTAGCATGTAAACAACTTAAGATCAGTAAAATGAGTAAACAACATTAATTGTCTTTAAATATATTTTGGTAGTTTGGAACAAAAATGTATTGATGTAGAAAGAATTTATTCTTTAGCAAACAACTCTGTTTTGTTGAAAACTTATCATTATAGCTAGAAACAACTTTGCTCTATAAACTATTTAGCTTGTAAACAACTTACTTTATAACTGTTTAGTAGGAAATAGTACTTATTTTGTACAAACAATGAATGTACATATGTGAATAGCTTTCTTAATTACTGTTTAGTAGGAAACAATACCTATTTTTTTCAAACAATGAATGTACATATGTAAAAAGCTAGATTTACAACTGTTTAGTAAGAAACAGTATATGCTTTGTTCAAACAATGAAATTTTATATGTAAACAACTAGATTTACAATTGTTTTGTAGGAAACAATGCATGCTTTGTTCAAACAATGAAAGTTCATATGTAAACAACTTGTTTTATGACTATTTAGTAGGAAAGAGTATGCGCTATGTTTAAACAATGAATGTTCTTATGGAAACAACAATGTTAGATTATAACAATATGTGAGAAACTATTAGCATAGACTTGCTTAGATTATTTATTTTGACCAAAAATGTCAAGGGAATACTATTTTAAGATTGCAATCTAAATTTTATAATTATTTCAAAACATATGCACAACTTAAACATTAGTAGGAACATATATATGTATGCACATAGACTTCGTCTATGTACATACACATACTTGTGACATACCTTCTTTTTTTTTTAGTATATTTACAATAAGGAAAATGCTTATGGTGATAAGTAGAAACTAGTCATAAGAATGATATCACTAATTATTGAAATACTCTGTGAATCATCAATTATAATTTTTCTGCTCAAACTATAAATTTGTATTATGTCTCTTCTTTTGAAGACATTTATGAAAGAATATTTGAAATACTTGAACATAACAATGATACCTTAGTTTACTAGAGAATCTATGGGTAGTTGCTGCTAGAGGGTAGATAACTGTTATTGTAGAAAGTTTCCTTCCAGGACGGGTGCCAAAATGGAATACAAAGGGTATAGGTTTGCTTTACCAAAACCTATTATTTGTTATTGTTGCACCACACTTATTATGCTTGTCCAAGAAATATTGTTCATTATGTATGTATGAATGAACTCCGTGATTTCACTCTCTACCATTCCTATCATAGATCATGCATTTCTTTTCTAACTTGTAGATAGACTTGCATGTTGATGTATGGGCACGCACCAGATTCCACCTTGCAAATTGTTCTCTTGCTAAACTTTTTGTGCAGGGTCAGGCATTCTTCAAGTCGAAAGAATACCGAGGAAGCGTAAGCTTCATGGTTGGGTAGTAAAGCGCTTCAACCATGTTCTCGTCCACCAGTGGAGGTGAGCGTTGAAGAAGAACCCTAGGTATTCATTAGACTATTATAGTCTACAATGTAATTTGATGTAGATCATTCATGTACTTGATGATAAATGTACTATGTAATGATATTGTGGCCTTAGGTGCCAAGTAAATCTTGATATTGTAATTTGAATTTTGAAGTGAATATAAGAATCTTTGACTCATTTTAAATGGACATGTGTAGCTATAATTGACTTTAGCCACTTGTTATGTCTTTTTAATTTGGAGTATATTCATGTGTCATTTACAATAATATTAATTAATTAATAATTTGGAATGGGTTGTTACATTTGGTATCAAAGCTTAGGGTTCAACTCTAGGCCTTTTGAGTCTACCATAGTTGACTAGGGGTAGTTTACCCTTGAACCAAAAATTGGATGTCCTTAAAATTGACCAAACATGAGTTGAGTGTGTAGGAATGGGAAGGTCAAAGGCAGGATGAAAGAAAGGGAAAACTATTAGAATGTCACATAAGAATGATGTAAAGGAAGGAAACGCCAATGTAGAGGTTCCATAAAAAATTCTCGATGATGAAATTCTAGCTCAGGCTCTCATAGGACTCAAGCTAGAGAGAGGCTTGAAGATTAAGGAGAGGCAAATACCTAAGATCAAAAAGCATTCCGTAATCTGGGATTGGCCTCTAGGGTGTGGACCCAATGCACCCTTATTGACTAAATAGGAAAAAGAGATCATGCATGCTCAACCATCCTCTTCAGTAAAGCTTGATGTAAACTCAGATGATGATCCAAAGGAATTTCCTCTTTTTGATACTGAGAAATTAGAACGATGCAACTTGAAGCTTATTGTAAATAAGGGTCTATTGACTCACCTTAAATATAAATAAAATCGGATAATATTTTTTGGTGTGTTCAATGAGAGACTCTAAAATGTGTGTATTTTGCATGAATGTGTATGTCTTCTATGTTGAGGGACGTATGCATATGGAATTATGAGATATAGCATAAGAGCATTTATTCCTTGAACCTTGTGTTGAGATGTGATAAATGTGACTCTGATGTAGGATAAGCGTGGGACAACATGGTGACCACTAGGCAAGATGGGGGTGGTAGTGGTTCCAATAACAAACCGAACAAGAGACTGGAGTAAATTCTAGAGCTTCTAAATAGGAAAGAGTCTCACATGGATCACATAGAGCAAGAAGTCTGAGTGGCATGTGAGGATCGGTACTACAGGAATGTGGAAGGAAATCAAGGAGACAATGGTCCAGGGGCAGGTCCACAAGGGAAAAATGAGGAAGAGCTTGGGAAAGACCTCAAAAGAGTAGCACCACCCAAGTTTGATGGTAAGGCTATCGAAACCAGAGTTGAAGCTTGGATTATAGAAATGGAAAATTACTTTGGGATCCATAACCTTTCTTAACAGACTAAGGTGGAATGGGCTACGTATCAACTCTCAAGTGAAGCAAGGACTTGGTGGGATAATGAGAAGTTGGAACAAAACCTACAACTTGCTGATATCACTTGAGGACTCTTCCTCAAAGCTTTCAAGAAGAGATGGTTACCATAGCTTTTTTTGACAAGAAAGTGATAGAATTTTAGAATTTAACCCAAGAAAATATGATTGTGATTCAGTATTGTGAAAAGTTCACTAACCTATTGAAGTATGTGCCTCAATATTAGGGGGATGAATGGTTCCATATTTGAAAATTTATAATGGGACTCAAACCTCACATAGGAGCTAAATTGGATATGCACAAACCTCAAACCATGAATAAAGTCTTTAAAAAGGCCACCAAACAGGAACAAAAGTTGCAACAATTATCTAATCTTCGCAACAATTCAAGTTCTAAGTCTCGTTATGGGAAGAAGAAATTTCATAAGGGAGACAAGAGCCATCAGATCCATAATCTCAAGAGGGGAAGTGAATCGTAGGAGAAGGGTGAAGATGGTAATGGTGGAAAGAACAAGAAAGCAAACAAAGGCAAAGGGAAAGACGACCATAAGCAGAAGGGCTTTAAAGGGGACAAACCAAGAGGTTGCAAAGGGCCTTGAGATGGATGCTATACTTGTGGAGGCAACCATTATGACTCAGATTGTCCTTAGAGGTTGAAGCCATGGAAGGAAGCTACCAACAGACTCACCAGATCCATGTTGCAATGGATAACAGACAGGCAGAGTACCAAGATTCTCCAATTCAACTAATGGGTAAGCTCTATGGTCAATCTATCTATATCTTAATTGATACTGGAGCTACTAGATGTTTTATAAATCCTAGAATAATATATAAGATACCCATTAGACCTAGATACATGGAAAATTCATGGACAGTTCAGTATGGTAATCGAGCAGAGCGGAGGGTAGATACCTATCTCTTTTACAATGAGTTAGAGCTTCCAACCTTTCAAACTCAGTTCAACCTATATGTGGTACCCTTAGGTTCATATGATGTAATTTTTGGAATAAATTGGTTAATGAAGCATAAGGATTTAGTGAACTATGAGGATAAGTTGGTCACCTATTTGGATGATTATGGAAACCCAGCCGAGGTTTGTGGAATGTAGAGACCCTTAAAGCTTATATAGATTTCTACGATGTAGCTCAAGAAGGATCGTCGAAAGGGATGCACAATTTATGCAATGCATGCTAGTAACCCTGATAGAAAGGAGCCATATTTAGATGACTATCCTATTCTCAAGGAGTTTCAAGATGTATTCCTTGAAGAACTTACGAAATTTCCTCCGAAGCGGGAATTCAATTTTTCTATCGACCTAGTTCTAGGAGTTGAGCCTCAATCCAAGGTATTTTATGGGATGACCACCATAAAACTCTATGATTTGGAGGCCCAGCTAATGGAATTGCTAGATAAGGGACTTATAAGGCCTAGTGTGTCTCCTTGGGGAGTGCCGGTTATTTTTGTGAAAAAGAAGGATGGAACTTTGCGACTGTGTATAGATTATCAGATGTTGAACAAAGTTACCATCAAGAACCAGTGTCCACTCCTAAGGATTGATGAATTTTTTTGATCAAATGAAGGAAGAGACAGTGTTCTCTAAAATTGATATCAGGTCATGATACCATCAATTGAGAATTAAGGACGAAGATATCCAAAAAATTACATTCAGAACTCGGTATGGACATTACGAGTTCATAGTGGTACCTTTCGGTTTAACTAATACACCATCATCCTTTATGAACCTTATGAATAGTGTATTTAGATTATGCTTGGATTATTTTTTCCTGATCTTTATTGATGACATTTTAGTCTACTCAAAGACTATCGAAGAGCATGACAGAAATTTGAGGATAATTTTCCAACGATTGAGAGAAAGGAAACTCTTTGGAAAGTTGTCCAAGTGTTCATTCTATCAGGACAGAGTGCACTACTTGGGCCATATCATTTCAGCTGAAGTTGTCTCCATGGACCTGAGGAAGATCAAGGAAATCATGGAATGGCCAGTGCCTCAGAATGTTTCTGAAGACCATAGCTTCATGGGATTTACAGGATACTATAGGAAGTTTGTGCAAGGGTTCTCCAAGATTGCATCTCCTATTACTTCACTCCAAAGGGAACACAGTTTGAATGGATCAAGAAATGTGAGAAAGTGTTCCATCTCCTGAAGGAGAGGCTCACAACAACACCAATGTTGACTATCCCCGATCCTAATGGGAGATTCACAATAATCACAAATGCTTCAAGAGAGGGATTGGGAGAAGTACTAATGCAAGACAGAAAAGTGGTAGCATATGAATCAAGAAAGGTCAAGAAGCACGAAGTGAACTACGCACCTCATGATTTGGAATTGGTGACCATAGTTCATGCCTTATAGATGTGGAGGCATTATCTTTTGGGAAAGCCATTTGAACTCAAGAAAAACCACTTGGGGTTGAGATACATATTTACCTAGCCAAACCTTAATGCATGACAAAGGTGGCTAGAATTCCTTAGTGAGTATGACTTTGGAATTGAATATATAAAAGGGAAAGAGAACAGAGTGGTTGAAGCTCTTAGTAGATGAAGACATGTGATAGCCATGATCTCAACAAGGTCTAACTTGAGGCAATAGGTAATTTAGAATTTTCTAGGGGATGAGTACTATGAGAAAGTGAAGAGCACCCTAGTAGAAAATCCTTCAGATCATTGGTTCGATGGGTATGAGATCAAATCGGATAGTATTTTGAGATACAAAAGAATAATGTATATTCCTAACTCTAGAGAGCTGACAAAGTTTTTTTTAGAAGAGGTTCACAATGCACCTTATTCAGGACACCCCAATGTATCCAAGATAATCACGAAGTTGAAGACTTTGTATTTTTGTCCTAAACTCAAGAAGGATATAGTGGAGTATGTGGCTAGATGCTTGGAGTGCCAACGAGTTAAGGTTGAGCATACACACCCAACTGGGTTATTGTATCCTCATGACATACCTAAGTATAAATGGTAGGTGATCAGTATGGATTTTGTACAGGGGTTTCCATTGAACAAGAATAAGCATGATGTTATCTTGGTCATAATTGATAAATTGACTAAGGTTGCACACTTCATTCCAGGAAAAATTAAGGATGGATCATTGACCCTAGATAAGAAATGTTTTTAGGAGATCTTTTGTTTGCATGGAGTTCTAGAGACTATCATTTTTTATAGGGACACACAGATGACCTCAAGGTTTTGGACAACCTTGAATGTGGTGTTGGGTACTAAACTAAATTTCAACTCAACTTATCATCCTCAGACTAACAGACAGATAGAGAAGGCAAATCAAATAGTCGAAGAACTCCTCTGAATATATTGTATAGACCAACAGTATAGGAGGGAATAATATTTTTCGTTGGTAGAGTTTTTTTACAACTCCTATCATACATCCTTAGGCATGGCACCATTTGAAGCCTTCCTTGTATGGGTGGAAGTTTTGTACCCCCATTAGTTGGGATAGACTGGAGGATAGGATCATAGTAGGACTTTAAATGCTTAAGGAAATGGAAGAGAAAATGCAGGTCATTAAGAGTAGATTGAAAGAGGTAGAAGACAAATAGAAGACTTATGCCAACAAGAACTGAACTCTTTGATAGTTCGCAATAGGGGACAAAGTTTTCTTGAGATTCAAACCTCATAAAAGATCTATTTCTTTTGGAAAGTCTTCCAAGTTGGCCCCAAGATATGTTGGACCATTTGAAGTCTTGGAAGTGATTAACCAAGTTGCATATAGACTAGGTCTTCCACCTGCTCTAGCTTGACTTCATAATGTTTCTCACGTCTCTTTGCTTAAACCATATCATCCTAATGTGACTCATGTTCTTGATTGGAAATCCTTGCAGGTACAGGATCTAGGAGTGGTGCTAGTGGAGCCCATTAGAATCCTAGATAGATGCAATGTTAAGTTGCAGAGCAAAGATATTGCTCAATTTAAGGTCCAATGGGACCAATACTCAAAGGACAATGCTACTTGGGAGGATGTAGAAGAAATAGAATGATCCTTTCCACATTTACTTTCTTGAAAAAGAAAATCAGTGATTTTGTTTGAATTTTTTTGGATTGAGATACTATCGTATTTCATGCTTTAAAATTTTGATGTTGAAATAGACATATATTTTTGATCTGATGTTGAAATAGACATATATTTCTGATGTGATGTTGAAACAGACATATATCTTTGATCTGATGTTGAAATAGACATATATTTTTGATCTGATGTTGAAAAAGACATATATTTTTGATCTGATATTGAAATAGACATATATTTCTAATGTGATGTTGAAATAGACATATATCTTTGATGAGATGTTGAAATAGACATGTGAATGTTCAAAATTTGATATGGTGTTCTTTATTCAACTTACTAGACATCAGGACAATGTCTCTTCCAAGAGGGGAAGGATGTCATAACCCAACTTTATTAAATATTTATCATTATATGGAAAATTGAATTATTGAAGAAATTCAATTAAATATTAAATGGAGATTATGGAATATTCAAAAGATTGAATGAAAGAAGTTGATTGATGTTGACCATGTGAACTTTCAAAAATTTATTTTATATGTTACCAAGAATTGAATGTTACTGATCAATTTGCAAGTGTAAGTGTGTACAATTGTAGGGTGATAGGTTGAAGGACAAGAACTCAGTTGAAGTAGGATTGTTTAGCTAGATCAAATGGTAAGCCAGTTGGGATCTAAGTGCACACACCACAATGGAATGATGACTTGAATTTGATTGATTTGCATATATAAGAAAGTGAAATTTTCCCAATTTGAACTGCTTTAGTGCTTGCAAATTAATGGTTAATAGATTTAATTGTTTATTCAAACCTTGTGATTTGAAGGAACAAAACATGCATTGTAAAAGAAAATTCTTTTCTTTAGTGTAGAAAAATACATATATACATATGTAAAGAAGCTTGAAATAAAAATTCAAGTTCCTTACATAAAATGATAGTGTATGGAACCTTTGAGCCATTCCCAAACAAGAAACTTGTATATGAATGTTTTATATAAATATATATATATATATACATATATATACACATGTATGTAAATCAAACACACACACACACACACACATATATATATAAAACTATACATACATGTATATATATATATATATATATAAATATAATTCGAATGCATGGAAAGATGTGAATGAAATCATTTAAATGCATAGAGATACAAATATATAAGTATATATATACGTGTGTGTGTGTGTGTATAATCAATGAAGATTACAAGACAGACCCACGATGGTCATGGCCTACCTAATAATAAAGGCATTATTCAAAATTAGAGGCAGCTATGGTAGAAAAGCCATAATGTTAGCACCCAACCGCATGCAAGAAGCGGTAGGTTACCATTTTGAATGAAGGTGGTGAGTAAAAAGCAGGGGATCAATTTGGAAGAAAATCAATAAGCACCCAAAAAAGAAAAAGAGAGATCGAAGTTGTAGGAACAATCTAAGGAAAGCTTCAATCAAAAGACTCGAACATTGAGGTAATTGGATTCTTGAATTGGTATTGATATCATTATCATATCTTTTCAATTTTTTAGCTAGTGTTTATCATTGCATTTGATGGTAGAACCGATAGTATAGTGGCATATAAATGTTTATGTTCATGTGTTTCAGCTTAAGTCAAAGGTATAGTTTTGGTGACCACCCTTTGGGGAATCACATGGCCTATGACCTTCTCTTGTTAGCATCCTGAATGGAGCCATTAAACTAGCCTTTTTGCTAAGTCTAAGGCATCGAATCCTAAGAAGCAAATGTTAAGAATGTTCACTCAATAGAGTAAGCCATATCTTGGCTATCAAAAATCATATTCTAATTTAATGTGTACCATTTGTTGTTGATTTTGTAAAGGTTTGCTTGCCGAACCTATGAAAAGAGGAAATAATTCTCTGTGTTACCTTCGATATGTGTCGATGGTGTTATCTTTAGAATCAAAACACCTTTCGATAATGGTAAAGGGGAAAATTGTTCTTTTATGTAGGGTTGTGGTAAACACATGAGTATAAAGAAGAAGCCTCGATTTTAAGAATCGATGGGAAATTAGAGAAGGATTTCTTTATTAACTTGAAAGGATCGATCCTCATGATCGATAGTATAATTTATTTGATTTAGTATCATATATGAGTCTGCATGAAGTATAGAGCAACATGCAGTAAGGAATCAACCAGTATGCCCATAAGGGTAACTTCGAATGAAACCTAAGGTTAAGATAGGAAGCACCCAACCATAGAAATGGGTCAAAATCTAGAACAACCTTGGTTTATTTTATGCAGGCTGATTAGGAAAAAGTATTGTTTGATCCTGAAACCTCCTTGTTAACTTAACTAAAATATTTTCTTAAGAAATTCATTGACGAGCATGTCAAATTTGGTTTCTTTATATTAAGTTGTTCATAGTGAATCGAGTGATGAAAGAGTTCAAGATTTGAATAATAGACAGTTTGTTCTTAAGGTTGAAACTATGCTATCTGATTTGTTTATTTTATATTCATAATGGAAAAAATCATTAAGTATTAAACGGTGAACATGTACTTATAAATGAATATGTAACATGTAAACAACTTAAGATCAACAAAATGAGTAAACAACATTAATTGTCTTTAAATATATTATGTTATTTTGGAATAGAAATGTATTGATGCAAACAAAAGTTATTCTTTAGCAAACAACTTTGTTTTGTTGAAAAGCTATCATTATAGCTAGAAACAACTTTTCTCTATAAACTATTTAGCTTGTAAACAACTTACTTTATAACTGTTTAGTAGGAAATATTACTTATTTCATACAAACAATGAATGTACATATGTGAATAACTTGCTTAATAATTGTTTAGTAGGAAACAGTACCTATTATATTCAAACAATGAATCTACATATGTAAATAGCTAGATTTACAACTGTTTAGTAGGAAACAATACATGCTTTATTCAAACAATAAAATTTTATATGTAAATAACTAGATTTACAACTGTTTAGTAGGAAACGGTACATGCTTTGTTCAAACAATGAAAGTTCATATGTAAACAACTTGTTTTATGATTGTTTAGTAGGAAACAATACTTGTTCTATTTAAACAATGAATGTTCTTATTTAAACAACAATGTTAGAGTATAACAGTATGTGAGAAAATGTTAGCATAAAATTGCTTAGATTATTTATTTTGACCAAAAATGTCAAGGGAATACTATTTTAAGATTGCAATATGAATTTTATAATTATTTTAGAACGTATGTACAACTTAAACATTAGTAGGAACATATATGTGGGTATGTGCAAGACCACCATGGAAAAAACAGGCCCTTAAGTGGCAAAAAATTCAAAAAAATCAAAGTTAGGAAACTTGACATAAAAATTTGAATAAGTTATCTATATTATTTCAAAAATATGTAAGAATAGAATCTGTAGAAAATTGAATAGTTTCTAAACTACTAGGTTTATTTATAAAAAAAATCTATTTGGTGAAAATTTGAAATTTCAATGCATTAGTACTTAAATTTCAAGGAAAAATAATAAGTAGGTGTTTGTCCGACCACCCTAACCACAATAAAATGATAATATTTTTTTAATAAGATTTTAGATATAAGCAGAGGACTCATGTCCTAATGTGATGCATATTTTTTGTAATTTTTTCCAAGTAGCCATTAATTATGAATTTTTATTACAACTTTTAAAAAGTATAAAAACTCATATGTCCGACCACCTTAACTTGGTTAAAACTTCATGAAATTCATTTTTAATCCTATAGTATGCAAAGCATAGAATGTGACACATGTTTCAAATTCAAAAAATGTGGTACCATTTGAAAGCTATAGATGTTTTTCAATCGGCCATCAATCAGGACTTTAGTCAGTAATTCAAATAGAAAATGAATAATAATTATTTATTAAATTCAAAGTAAAGCATAATTTATATTGGTGGAAAGGCGAGAATCTCCTTTAAAAACCCTTTTTTGTTTCATCAATTTTGGGTAAATAAAAATTAAGTAGCCACATACCCTACACATACCCATCATATCACCACTTTTTGGCCCATCATGATCCTGCACATACCCATGTGTATGCACATAGACTTCATCTATGTACATAGACATAATTGTGACATACCATCTTTTCTTTTTTAGTACATTTACAATAAGTAAAATGCTTATGGTGATAAGTAAAAACTAGTCATAAGAATTATATGACTGATTATTGAAATACTCTATGAATCATCAATTCCAATTTTTCTGTTTTGAGTATAAATTTGTATTTTTTCTCTTCTTTTGAAGACATTTACAAAAGAATATTTTAAATACTTGAACAGAACAATGATACCTTAGTTGTATAGAACATCTATGGGTAGTTGTTGTTAGAGGGTATCTATAGCTATTATAATATAAAGTTACCTTCTAGGACAGGTGCCGAAATGGAGTACAAAGGGTATAGGTTTGCTTTACCAAAACCTATTTTTTGTTGTTGTTGCAACACAATTATTATGCTTGACCAAGCAATATTGTTCATTATGTATGTATGAATGAACTCCATGATTTCACTCTCTACCATTCCTAGCATAGATCATGCATTTCTTTTCTAACTTGTTGATAGACTTGCATGTTGATGTATGGGCACACACCAGATTCCACCTTGCAAATTGTTCTCTTGCTAAAAATTTTGTGCAAGGTTAGGAATTCTTCAAGTCTGAAGAATATCAGGGAAGCACAAACTTTGTGGTTGGGCGGTTAAGTGCTTCAACCATGTTCATCCACCAGTGGAGGCGAGCATTGAAGAAGAACCTTAGTTGTTCATTAGACTATTATAGTCTACAATGTAACTTGATGTAGATCATTCATGTACTTAATGAGAAATGTATTATGTAATGATATTGGGGCCTTAGGTGCCAAGTAAATCTTGATATTGTAATTTGACTTTTGAAGTGAATATAAGAATCTTTGACTCATTTTAAATTGACATGTGTAGCTATGATTGACTTTAGCCACTTGTTATGTCTTTTTTAATTTGGAGTATATTCATGTGTAATTTACAATAATATTAATTAAGTAATAATTTGGAATGGGTTATTAAAAAGAAAGTGTTGAGAAGCATGTTTATGTAGATTTGGGTCCCGATTAAGTATTTGTGTGGTTTGGTTTCAATTATTTATATTGTGGAAGTGTTTGGTGCCCACCTATTTGGTGTTGCACAATAGAGGTGTATATGTTTCTTTAAGGTTGACCTAATTGAGATTGTTTTAGGTCACGTAGGGTATAAGTGCAAGGTGAATTGTTGTGTGGAGTGTGTGTGATACAAAATATGTGAAAGTGATCAAGAGTGTTGATTTGAGTGTGAACCTTAATTCCTATGACTTCCTAATGCAATGAGCAAAAGGTGTTTACATTTTAGTTTGTTTGATGTGTTGTTTGTGCTTCAGTGGAGCTGTACATTCGACATATGAGAGATGAAATTTTAGTAGTTCAAAATGGCAGTGAGCTACCCCTTCTTCTTTCTTCTTTCTTCTAAACAATGAGTCCTTTGGTAGTGAGCCACTGATAGTGAGTCTTTCCTTTATGGGTAGTGTGCCTTATTGTATTTGGTGTTGCAATTCATATATTAGTGAGCTAAAGCTCACCGTGGTTTTTCTCTTCTTGGGTTTTTCTTGTAAATATAGTGTTCTTATGTGTTTGATGTGTTTGCATTACTACTTTACATGTTTACATTTTGTTAATGCATGTTAAGGGTTTAATGGTGGACAAGGGTTTAAGAACTAATACAAATCTAAATGTTAATGGTGGAATCTAATTTTTTAAAAGTATACAACTCATTCAGCCCCCCTCTCAGTTATCCTATGCATCTAACACTTCCTTCATCTTCCTATCACTTTCAACCAACATTTTCCTTTCATATAAACTATCATTCTCATCTCTTCTTCCAACAAGAGATCATCCTTATCTTCACCAATCTTCTTATTGAATTTAGGACTCTCCAAGACCATAATCTTATTTTCTTTATTTCTTTTTCATTTACATCTGTAGGGGCTTCTCTCACATCTTAATTCTTCCATATTGGGCTGCAACACTCTTTTACTCTACTCTTATTTTT
>VDFB02269893.1:127835-221654 GCA_007258455.2 Sequoia sempervirens | reverse complement strand
AGAGGCAAGATCAATAATGGAGATTTGGGCGGATTGGTTCATTCAATTCCCCACTTTCACATATATTTGAGTGTACAGTTACACCGGAGAACCTCTGATGCTACCTAGGTACCCATCAAACAAGGTTCTATTCAAGGATTTTCTGAGACAAGCTCAAGAAGTTCACTCTTTTCTTCGCAATCGGCACAAGCAAGCATTCACCTTTCCTTTCGGATGGGGTATTTACAAATGCAAGATAGTTGTTGATTGCAAGTTAATGATGAACAAGTTAAAAAAACTCAATCTCGAGTATCTCATTGAGAGGAATTCTTATGATCCATTGGGTCATTACTCAGCACGGTTGGAGTGAAGTAATTCACACAAGCCAGCACTTGAGGAATTTTGGGCCAACTGCAAAGACGAATTTGAAGTGCGCCGACATCATTACTGCAGACTTACTCTTCCTTAGCTTGTTGATTTTCTATCAAAAGATGTTGAGGGTTTGTCAGATGATGACGGAGAGTTGTTACTTAAAACATTCGTCAAAGATCAAGTTGCTCGCCAGCTACTTCGCCAACCAGATTGGTACGCCAAGGAGAATACTTCAATTGAGGACATGTCAAGAACAGTTATCAAAACTAGCATGCACTTCTTGGACAACAAGAGAAGGTGAAGGACAGTTCTAGTTACGGAGCCGCCTGTAGGGTTTTCTTCACTTCTACATCTAGGGCGAGGCCTCGAGTTAAGGTCGTCATGCATCCACCTAAAGATGTCAGAGTTAGTGGGAATACGAAGGGGAGAAGCACAGGAAAACGAAAGCAGAAGCAGATCGAGCAAGCGCCGAAAGTTCCAATGGAGACAGTGATACAGGATAAAGTCGATTCTTCATCTCCTTATGTGTCATTTTCACCATAGTCACCTCCCATTGATATAGACTTAGAGCCAGAATCACCAGTTCGGCAAGTCTCAACGCTAGTTGATCCATCAGAGGTTGATACAACAGTAGCAATCTCTCCTCGAGAATATAACATTGATCATTCATGTTGTCTCGAGAGGTCTTTGGGAAGACGAAGGCGAAAGCATTCATATCAGCTTGATTTGTCTAAGTTTGGCGATCCTTATCAGGATAGATCAAACAAGAAGGTCAAAAAGCAGGAGCACGTAGAGAAGACTCCTGAAGCAGAGATCATCATTGAAGTTGCTACACCACCAGAAGGCAAGACCCTGGATGAAGTTGAAGTTGGTGATTTCACCTTCGTCAAAGCAAATCTTGGCAGGAGCACTTGGCAAACGGACGTGAGCCTCTTTAAGGTTGTCGCAAGTAATCTTGAAGAGCGCATCCTGAAGGATAGAGAGGATAAGGCAACTCTTAAGGCTGAAATCAAGCAACTTTGGCAGTACATCTCAGATCTCATTCATGGAAACTCAAGCAAAGCACCTGGTCTTCCACACCTTCAAGGGACACCTACAGAACAACAAAAGTTGGATCGATTAATCAATCATGGAAAGCTTTTGGACAACTGGATTGAAGGTTTCATTGTTGCAGGCCGATACCTTCTCACAGAGTTATATCAGTTGAGGTACAAGGCGCATGGTCTTCTTCAGGGGATTCATCAACTTGAATTGTCTATAGCAGAGGGCAAGCCGAAGGACCTGATTCTCATATCTCAACTAGCAGTTGCATACGACGCCATTGTAGAAGAAGAGTATAAAAGGAAGGTTTTCGCTTGGAGAGAACATCTCTTCAAAGTGGACACGTATGAGAGAATCTCTACAAGGATGGTTGCACTCAAAGAGGATGTTAAGGGAGCTCTCAAAAGTGGGTTTATCACTCGGATTTCGTGCCACTATCTTCTTGAGAATGGTACATACGCTGAGCTTGATGCAGTCTAGACCGAGTTCGAGAGGCTTGTTCGTGATAATCTTGATGGAGATCCTGTGGCGTCCAAGTTGGATCACTTCTCAGTGATGACAACTAGTTTCAACAAGGCAATTGAAGAGGTCAGAGAATGCATGAGGATGATCAAAGATGGCGAGAAGGAGTTGAACAAGCAGTCTGTCATCGTGGATAGCGTCAAGGTGCCAAAAGATGAGACAGTCGACCAGTTCCTGGACAAGGTGATAGACCGTGATGGCTTGGAGTAGTCTGTCAGTTAGATCCTGCAGTTATTTCTGAGGATAGAGTCAGGAGTAGCAGTTAACTCAACATTAGTCTTGAGTTCTAATTGTTGATTTTATGCACGCTTATCTCTTCCTCAAAGATATTTTTGGACGAGTTTAAACTTTCAGTTAGGATCAGTTAACTGATGTTAGTTATCAATTAACTTTCATTTCAATAAGGACTTGCATGTTGCACATGTCCAATTTAGTTTAGTCTTGTTTCGATTAACTGATGGTAGTTTTCCAGTTAACTGTATAGTTTCATTTATTTAGGTTTAGCAATAAAATCTTGCATGCTTGCAAGACTCATGTTAACTCAAGGTGATTTTAGGGTTCCCTACACCTTGGAGTTCTATAAATAAGAGCACCATTGCTCATTTGTAATTAACTTTTGCACATGATAGCATTACATGTTGAGCAACCTTACCTATAGTATTGCTATTTTGTATCTGTTCAAGAATTTTTATTGTGATAATAAATAGCTAAGCCGCCTTACCTGAATGTTATTATTATGGTACTTGTTCACTTTAGATTAAATATAATTGTTGGTTTGATCGTTCATTGCATGTGTGTCTCGTTTATACAATTTACTGTCCTAGTTATTATTTCATATTGTGATTAATAGGCTTTGTTTCATATCTACACCTCGGATAGGTGTCATCATCTCCTTGGGAATTTAGAAGTAAGGCTTATTGTGTGTTGTCGTGATTAATAATCTTTGTTTGATATCTACACTTCGGATAGTTGTTGTCACCTCCTTGGGAATTTAGAAGTGAAGATTGTCGTTTGATATTGCCAATAATCTTTCTTTCAACCTACGTCTCGGATAGATGTCATCATCTCCTTGGAAATCCTAACTTAAAGATTATCGTATACCCAATTCCCTGCTCCTAAGTCCTCATGCTTTGTTTCTTGAGGAAATAGGATAGTTTAGCGTTAGCCTAGTTGTAGTTAGAGATCTGCAAAACCAGAGAAAATCCTTAGCTGCAACGAATTAGGTTTTCTTAACCTTGTGCCTCTTCCAACTGAGTCAAAAATATAGGATTTAGATCATTTACTTTTTCACACATATTAGCACAAGAGGGAGCTTCCCCTCCTAATTTGAAGAGCAGTCATTACGCACTGTGCATAGCTGTTTGTTGCCAATACACACTCCAGAGGTGCAAATCGTAACACCAACAAGACACATTCAATTGATGATAACAAAGCATTTCAGACATATTGTAGCACTTCAAAACATAGGATGTTTCATTGTTGTACACCAAAACATCTGAGACTTGCAAGGAAGAACCCATGCACCTTTCTGAGCATATTCCCAAGTCCGCAAAACCACATCTATCTCACCGGAGGAATGCAACATTTCAATAAACATTCCAATAGGCCTTCATCAACATTTTTATCTACCAAAGCATAGACCAGAACTGTCACTTATAACTTCCATTGTACAAGGTGTAATGACATGAATTCTTGGATATAACACCTTCACATCTCAACCATCTTATCTTCTAAACTGCAAGACTGGGTCTTGCTCTCTGGAAGGATGCAGACCAAAATACCATGACTTTGTCTTAGAGTATACACAACGAATGCCTTAGCAAAACTTTTGCAACATGTCTCCATGTGTGGTACACCAAATAGGAATAATATCAATGTAAACATATTGTAAACACATAAGAACATGTGTACCTACCTTTGCATCATACTTAGACACCAGGTTGATCATCATTCTTCCATATAATGATGGCTGACTATATCAACATATATCTTTACACTTCCACTATCTCTAGAGTATATACAAACTTCAGCATACACATTTAGCATCAATGACAACCAATCTTGAGTTGGCATCAATGGAAACACTTATTGCCAACATCTCCCTCACTCCCTCCATCTTTCCCTCTCTACTTCTCTCTATATCCCTCCCTTTCTCCTTCCTCCCTACTTGCTCTCTAACTCTCCTTCCCTCTCTACCTCTCTCTCCCTCCCTACCTCTCCCTCCCTCCTTTGTCTCTCTCTCCTTTTCCCTCTCTACTTCTCTATATCTTGCATCTCTCTCTCTTCCCTCTCTACTCACTATCTCACCATTCTCTCTATCTCACTTCTCTCCCTCCCTCCCTCCTTCCCTCTCTACTTCTCTTTATATCCCTCTCTCTCCTTCCCTCTCTACTCTATTTCACCTCTCTCTCCCTCCCTCCTTCGCCTCTCTCTCTACTACCCACTCTACTTTTGTCTCTCACCTCTCTCTCCCTCCCTACTTCCCTCCTCCCTCTCTCTATCTCTCTCCATCTCTACCTCTCCCTCTCTCCTCTCTCTACTCTTTAGCTCACCATTCTCTCTCCCCCTTTGTCTATCTCACCTCTCTCCCCCTAACTGTCCCTCTATTCCTCCTTCCCTCTCTCACTCACTCTCTCCTTCCCTCTATACACTATATCTCACCATTCTCTCTCACCTCTCTCTCCCTACCTATTTCTCCCTCCCTTCTCCCTCCTCTCTCTTCTCTCTCCTTCTTGGTGGTACTTGTTTATTTTCTTGCTTGCTATGGCATTTGGCCTTTTAAATTTGATTGCAAAATTTTTATATCCATCCTATCCCATTTCATGTGGCACTTGCAACTTTTGTTGGTCTCCCATTTACCCCCTAGAAAACATAAACTATGCACTAATCTCCTTGATAAAGAATATTCTTGGGTAAGTTTGGTCAAGGAAATGAAGCAGATTTGGATATTCATATGCTTGTAACTTGAGTCCTTTTTTAAAAAATTTGTGTTTGTGGATATGTTTGCTCAATCATCTCACTTGTTGTAAATGTCATTAGATATGATAATATGGACTCTCCTCATCTTGGAGAGAATTATGAGACATTTGACAACATGCTTGAGCGGATGAAATAAAAAAATTGTGATTGGGGTCCTAATTTGAAATTATATGAATAACATATTAAGCCCATTGTGATGTGAGAGTAGAAAACTATGAACATCTCATTTCATATGATAATCTTTATTTTAAATCCCAAATGGTATGCACCGAAGACTGGGAGGTTGCATCCTTATGATGATGAAGAGGTGAAAAAAAGGTTAACAAAAGCCCTTCAAAAGTTGAATTCAAGTCAACTTTACATCATACACAATTGCTTGACTTTACTATTCTTTGCAGTCCTACATTCAACAACCTAAAGGTGAACTACATTAGCTCAAATTGACTCTATTGGATGGTGAACATGGCATGGAAGGATACACCAGAGTTGAAGATACTTGTCATTCGCCTCCTTTCACAGGTTATCAATTCTTATATTGCAAAGAGGGATTGGTTTGCATACAACCTCATCCACTATCAAAAGGAATAAACTTACCTCTAAACAAGTGAAGAAGTTTGTGGTCATGCATAGTGCCTTGCAACTTGAAGATTGTCAAACTCCAAAGTATCAACAAACTCTAGTTTTATGACAAGATGTTGATCCTAAAGATACCACCCAAAATGATGAGAAGGCACATGAAAGACTAGTTAGGTTTCCATTGGATGAGGAGGACCTTCATAGTGGTTATGCATTAGAGTCAAAACTCTATTTTATGGTATACATGCTTTTCAAGAGCCTCCCTTTTTCCAAACTTGAAATTATATCTCCACTTGATATCAACATTTCTTTGTAGTTCATGGTACTTTGTTCTAACTCCTCTTTTATTTGTTGATCTACTTCTTTAATACTCGTACCCAAATAGTTGGGGTATCACAACTTTGGTACTTTGTTCTAACTCTTCTTTTACTTGTTGAAACTCTAATTTTGAAACAATGTAAGATGTTGATTAGGGGCAACAACATATTTTCTAGGTTTTGTCATTTTGTAGTTGAAGATTGTAACTTTTGAGCATTTTGTTGTATTTTTTTATCATATGCACATTGACAATGAATTACGAAAGCAATTAAATTTTGTTCATTTGTTTAACTCCAATAGAAACTCTCAATTTAACACTAATGTTATGTATTAAGGTTTTATAATGGACATGATGAATGCCTTGTAATTGTTATCATATGAATTTTTGAAATTTCTCTATATTTCAAGAAAAACATCTTTTTTTTAAGTCATCCCCTTTGTGATCCCCTGTCGTCCCCTAAATGGCCTCCAAAAAATCTATCCTCGAAATGCATCCCCTTGTCCCTTGCCATCTCCATTGCAAAAACTTGGTGTTACATAAAGAAATATGAGTCGATGAAGATTGACTCAAAAACTATGTAGTTGAATCTTGATAAAACATCATATAATTTGACACATTGCTAAAAACACCACCTACTTTGGCAAAAAGTTGTAAACCAATATTGCTTACTCAAAAAAAAAAGAATACAAGAATACTTTAAATGTCTCAATAAGATATTGAAAGACATACAGATTGATAACAGTTCTTTATTTGCACAAGGAATCATAGTTATACAATAAATCAACTAACTTACAACATTGATATGGATAAACAAGGGTGCAAAAATACATAAAAGACGGTCAAGCATGCAATCGTAAGTTGAACTAAAAGTTTAAAATTTGATGGATACAAAAATTTAAAGTCTTAAATTTCCTTGTAAGGAGATCTGCAGCAGAATTTATTTACAAAATCCTGAATTTCACCTACTGGAGTTGGTTGTGTTAGTTAATCAAGTATGTAATGAGGCTGCAATGAAAATGCACCTTCCTAAATTGAAATAAATACAAGATATCTATGACCAGAGTAACACATTATTCTTCCTTATCTTCATCAGATTGAGAGCAAGGTTCTGTAATGGAGTCAAGGAAAAATTCCTCATCTGCAAAGGAAAATATCCTTAGATTAGCACACATTCGTAAATTATAACAATGATGATTGTATATTGCTATTTTCCTTAATAAACCACTATATGATGAGGTTGTATAAAGCAAACTCTACCACTAGACCTTCACTATTGTAAACTTCACCTATTTCATCAATGTCTGGAGACTCCAGGAAGACCTCTGTATCTGGTTGTAAAAATGGTGATCCAGAGTAGCTTCCTAAGGAACCAAGATCTGCACCGATAATAACATTAACTAGGCATGAAATAAAATACTTGACACTTCCAATATCTACAAACAATAACATAAAAACCATAGTTGGACCAAATAATTTGCATCACAATCCTACTATTTGTATCAATCATCCTAGATTTGATTTGAAGAGGATCATATGAAAAGAAATGGAAATCCGAGTAGGATAAAAGGATCAGAGTTGATCCAAGAGAGAGCAGAGTTCATCCAGGTGGTAGCTTAACATGTCCTAGTTAAGTACCCCTTGCAAAGTCAAAGGAAAGAAGCAAACGAGAAATGCAAGACATCCTATCTACTTATGGAGCTTTCATGCTAAGTTTTTCTCAAAAAGCAAACAGCAATCATATTTTTTTAAGTTCCAAAAGAAACTAAAATTTGGTCAGTGAATTCAATCGTATTGAAGGCACCAGACTTTCTGATCTGGATGAGACTACAAAGCATGCCTTCAATGTATTGGAGGAAAGAATTTTGAAGTGAGAACACAAATGGGATTTCATCAATACTGTAATAAGAGGAACGAAATATAACAGAAGAAAGTATACACAAACTGAACACTATTAATTTAAGTCGCAAACAATAACAGCAATTATATCACAAGAATTTAAGATACACAAAATATACCTAATTAGTTGAATATTAGGATCAAACCTGCACTACCAACAATGCACATTAACTCTATCTTATATTTACTGCCAGATAATCTGGCTTTCACAAACTCAATTCAATCTCATCCACACTTTTGTAGACTTTCCTTCTAGCTTGGTGGATCATTAAACTTGTTACTATTTCCTTGTCCAGTAGCATTTTGGACCTGCTCAGTACCTGTCCCTACTTTTTGGTCCCACTCATTCTAGCAGCCTATTCACAGAGCCATCATTTATGGAAAATGTTCAAATTTAAATGGTTAGATGCAAACATTTACATTAATTATTGTACTATCATGACGTGCCACACTGACTACTTGTTTAATTATAATTTTTTATTTAAATAAGCACTTTGATGAGGGTCATGATATCTTTTCTCTTGTGATGTGCATACTCGATACTGGATATTTAAGACCACTCTAGTTTTAGCCATCACCTTTTTCAAAGAAAGAGAATATCCTAAGGCTTGATAGTATTATTTGGAGCTACATATAATCCATGCTATTTTTGGTGGTCTCTATTTTTAGCATTGGCTATTTATGGGTCGGAATCAGCTATTTTTAGATCATCTTAAGGTCTCTTGCCATGTGAGAGATGTGAGCATTGAGTCATAGTTCGTAATAAATTCAATCTATACTTAACTAGAAGTTGCATAGTTTTAGTTTTAGTATTAAGGATAGGATTTTGTAACAAAAATTGCATTCCATGCAATCAATTACTCTTACAGTAGAAATAGCAGTTAATTTTGATTTTTTCATACAATAGCTTTGTAAACATGCTTTTGCACTTAGAATCGGATGGTAATTCTCAAGTTTGCATATTTCTGAAATTGCCTTTTAGTTTTACTGTTAATCCAAAATTCCATATTCGTTCAATAAAATTCATTATGCCTATCTTGCTTTTGAATTGCTATTAAAACATTTGTTATGTGTGCTAAGAGAAATTAAATTGTTTTTAGCAAATCCCAAGGTTTGTATTGCAGGTCTTCTTGAAGTTGAAGATTGTGGCTTTGTACCAATCTCATTAATTTATTCATTGAAGCATTCATGTTTTTTTATTAAGCTTACCCAATCTTTATGTGCACTTGCATTGTTCAATCTCTATTTTTAGTTGAACTGTGTAAGCATCTAATTTTAAGGTTTTCTTTCAATCAAAAAGCATAAAAAACCTTTTGCCTAGTGTTGGAAGTGCATGTTAGCCTTTTGTCCTAAGTGAATTTAAAAAAGAATCACATTTACTTTTATTTAGAATGAGCATGAAACTGCCTAGAAAGTATTGTAAATATAAAGTATATATTGTGCAAATTAGATTAGTGGAGCTTCTCCTAATTCGAATAGTTGTTCTACTGCACATCTATTCTATTTTGTGTTGCACTAAAAGATGTGAACTAAAACACTAACATTGTTGATGTGAATCCATTAATCGTTAGAAAGCATCAGTGTTTAAATTCATGTTATAGTTTGGCTGCAGAAAAGGAAAACTTTGTGGTGAGATAAGTACTTTCAGTCTTGTATTCCTACCTCCAAGATCAAAAGATAGGTCTAGATTGTTTCTTTCAAGTATTTTGTTTAGATGCAAAACCCCTAAAAAGTTATTTGTACAATGTACATAATCTGCAATTTGTTTACTTGTTTTAGATTTTAGGAATAGATTGAATCAAGAAGCCCGCCCTGTAATTTCAGGAGAGGATTTCCTCACTATTTTGTTTTGTGTTGTCACAAAAATGACAAATTAAAATGCTAACAAGCTTGATAAAGCTTTACAAAACACATTTCTATATAAGTTAAACTAGCCAGCAGTCCAGAAGAAAGCCTTGCAAAGAAACCTACTACAGTTCAAAAGGAAGAATCCAACTTTGAGGAAAGTTTTAATTCATTTGTTAGCAGGAATGTAGAAAGAAGGTTGGAGTTTTATATGATTGAGGGTAAAGGCAAGATAAAAGTCAGTGTGTAAAGGCTTTCTTTTTCCATCAGGACAGAAGCTGTGGAACAGTTCCAATGCAGCCAATTCCTGTGCCATGTCTTTTGACCAAGTTATGTAGGAATGTACCATCTGTTACAAAAAACACAATTCTTGCATTTAGGGTTCCTAAAGGCTTACGAAATCAATAACTGTGTTGACTATGATAGAGAACAGGAAACTTGGCATTGTCACCACAGTCTACAATACACACGGATTGTGATTTCAAAGCAAGAAGGTTTGTGGCCAGAAATGATCCATAATTGATCCAGTTTTATGCTCATTGGTATCTTTTAGGATGAGAACAACTTCTTGTATGATGGAAAATATTCAGGGTGATATGGTGCATCCATGTGCTGGTTTTAGTATGCAGGGAAGATCTTCAAAACTAAGTGTTCTGCCTGAATTGGTGAAATTGTCAGTTCATACAAGTGGCGAGAACATAACTGCCACAGTGAATTTGCCATCTATTGCAGTGAATTTGCTCTAAGCATGGTGAATGTGTGATTGCCCTTGGTAGAAGCACTGAACATAAAAACATCTCTCTGGCAGAAGAGGCAAATCCATCACTCAGTTATGTGAATCTAGTGACATTCTAAATCCCAAATTTTCTATTTCTTCCTTGATGGTCATTTCAACTTCCAGATGGTAAGGGAGTCTATACATAACATGTTTATGGTTGAATTATGTTTACTCGAGTGTTAAGTATGTTGGCGTTACAATTTGCACCTCTGGAGTGCGTATTGGCAACAGACAGCTATGCGTAGTATTAACTGCTCTTCAAATTAGGAGGGGAAGCTCCCTCTTTTGCTGTTATGCGTAAAAAGTAAAGTAATCTAAGTTCCCATCTTTTTTACTCAGCTGGTAGAGGCACAAGGTTATAAAACCGTTTGCATTGCAGCTGAGGTTTTTCTGGTTTCGTAGATCTCAACTACAACTAGGCTAAAACTTAATATCTATCCTATATCCTCAAGAAAAACAGAGCAAGAGGAATTAGGAGCAATTGGGAATGATTGACGATAAACTATATCTCGGGATTTCCAAGGAGACGAGGTGTTCTGTCCAAGGCGTAGGCTGAAATAAAGGTTATTAGAAACAACATCAAACAGTAAGCTAGATCACAGAATTCCCAAGGAGGTGAGGTGCTTTGTCCGAGGTGTAGACTGAAATTAAGATTACTAAAAACAACATTAAACGATAATCCTAATCTCTAAATTCCCTCGGAGGCTCATTGCTCTGTCTGAGGTGTAGATTGAAACAAAGATATTAAAACAAGTGTTGATAAACCTTGAAACTTTGGATCAAAGGCTCATTGCTCTTTTGATTTATTTCTTCAAACTTGATCAACGATTACAAAAGATTTGGGACAGCAAATAGTACGAAATCATACAAGATGCGATCAACCAAACAACTCTTAGACAAAGAGTGGACCAATATTGACTTCCAAGCTTGTTGGCTTAACGGCACAACAATTTTGTAGTAATAAAAGTTAAACAATAATGAGCAAGGTTGCTCTTATTTATAGAAGCTCAAAGGAGTAGGGAACCCTAAAATCTCCTTGAGTTAACATTCAATTCTTGCCAACATGCAAGTAAGCTAACAGTTAACTGGAAAAGCTACTTTAGTTAACTAATTCTAAACTAAACTAGAACTCCATATGTACATAGGTGTTTTCAAAATAGACATGCACGATTGGTGGGACAGCGAGTTAATTTGGAAAGAAGCATCAAGTTAACTGTTGTGTCTAATGTCTATTTGGAAAAGGTAGGACGTCTTGACTGGCAGTTCACTGGCCGTGATCTCGAGTAATCAACTCCTTCAAGAAGTTGTTAATTGCCTCATCATCTGAAGGTCGTCACATGTCTCAACTGTCAATTTACTACCTGTCAACAACTTGAGCAATCCTAGAAATATTTGCACACTTCAACTGGCAGTTCACTGATTGGTAACTTTGGCGGCTCTATAATTGGAGTGATGACCTCTGTTTCTTCTGCAGCTTTATGCTTCTTATGCTTTTCTTGATTCTTCTCAATGGAAGAGTGTTGCATGATGAAACCGCGAAGTTTGACTGCGAACACTCTAGCTACAAGAAATGCACACGAACTCGCTGCACACGTAGAGTTCCAACGGTATTCAACCCTCTAGACTGGCCTCGAAAGGCTATCAGATATACGAGGTATGAAACCATGTGGACTTTGAGTGTATATGCCTGTCAAATTGTCCCAAATCAACCACTGTTGTGCTCAATGTAAATTGGTGTCATCCATTTTTAGAAAGTCATGAAGCAAGACCAATTTGGTCTTGAATTCAACTTGGGAGAATTGTATTCTAAAAAACTAAACTTTTGACTATAAACACAAATATGTTTGGGCAACTTTTTTTGGTGAGGCTAAAAATAGCTTCTTGGGGGGCAATTTTTACAAAAATTTCTAAGATGTGGGTTTTGTAGAGAATATCTTTTTGAACAAACCCACAACGTCAAAATTTTGAAAAAGTGACTTTTCCTTTGACATGCAACAACCTCTCGGGGTAGAAGCTGCAAGGGTTGTAGGAGCTTATTTTTCCCAGAAAATTCTGGCACATGGGTATTGTATGCGCCTAAGAGCTAAACAAACCCAGTATTTTTTGAAATGATGACTTTTTTCAAAAACCCTAAAAATAGGGGGTAGCGGGCAATTTTCTCGAAAAATTCTGGCATGTGGGTTTTGTTGCCAATACTGTGCTGAACATACCCAGAAGGCCAGATCTGTGAAAAAATGTCGTTTACTGGGAAATGCGAGAAAATCTAAGACAATGATAGAAGAAATGTGAGGGGGAGAAGATAGAAGTTATAAACTGCCTCTTTCAATCCTCAAGAAAAACGCCTCTGTATAAACCCAATCTAATGAATTCTTGGCAAGAACGTGCTGGAAAGATGGAGTATGGAAAAATATTCCTCTGTGCAACCTGAACCTGGAACTGCGAAGAACACTGAAAAATGGCCTTCGTTAGATCCTTCAAAAGGCGTTGGAGAGAAAATAGTTGTTTTTAGCTTCAACCTGCAAGAAATAATGGAGAAATGACGCCTATGCATGAATAAATATCCATTTTGGATGTGAGAGTGTCAGTTATGGCGCCAACCCTAATTGAAGAGTCAATGTGCCTGTTTGCCTTGTTAATTGCAAGTTCTCCACTGGTTTTGGGACGCCACATGCAAGAGGAAGCATGCAAAAATCGTAACTAAGAGTCAACTGGGCCCACTTTGACTTTAGGCATCCAAGCTTTAGGGAGTTAGAAATTTTTTTAAGATTTTCAACTTCTGTTGTGACGAACTGCCTCTGTTTGACCCTGAATTCCACTCACCTGGTTGATCCTGAAGCTTGGCTGACAAATTCATTGCGAAGTTGGATCAAGTTTGAAAAGATGTTCTTGGGAGTTGAAAACCCTAAAAACTGAATCTGGTGGCTTGAAATCTTGGGCGCCTTTTGCCAGAAGGGTGCTTTTCTCACCAAACTTAGCCATTTTTAGATGCTTTTCAACTTCTTCAATTTAACCCTCCGTGCTTCAATCTGCAATCATCGTTGATTGATGAATCTTGCGAACATGCCAAGATATGGAACGAAAAACCATTTCAATTCTGGAAAGAATGACTAGTATTGCAACGTCTAAAAATTGATTTATGAGGGTCAAATTCCTAGGCACCCCTGGCCTGTAGGCGCGCTTTTGTGCCTTTGAGATACATTTTGCACTTTGTAACCTTTGACAAAATGCTCCAGTTTGACCCTCGTTGCCTGCTCCGATGTTCATGCCGACGATCTCATCGCAGAGATTGATCAACTCTGTAGAAATGTTCCTAGGAGTCACGAAGTCTGTAAGCTGCCTTTGAGGCCCCAAAAAGTTGGGCGCCTTTTCCAAGAAGGGTGCATCTTTTTTAACACAGTCAATTTTCCACGTTTTACAATTTTCCTTTGCCTCCAACGTTTTACACCAGATCTTCATTTATGAACATTCGACAAGTCCCGAGAGCTGGCTGTTGGATTCATCGCATAGCTAGAAGGATTCTAAGCAGATCTCTTGAAGAAGACAGTTGCTAAAAACCTCATTTGGTTGACCAAAAGTCTAGGCGCCCTTGTCCTGCAGAGGTACAATTGACCTTTTGACTTTCATTTCATCCTCCGTTTTATGTGCTCGCTGGATCAACGGCCATTGTTGTTTGATATATCTTCTGAGTTGGTTGTTGGATTCATCGCGAAGCTAGGCTGAATTTGAGATCACCTGAAGATTGTTAATCCAAAAACTGACAATTGAGAGCTTTTATTCTTGGGTGCCCCTAGGCTACAGGGGTGCATTTTCCGTAACAGATTGCCATTTTCGATGTTTGTTGACATTCAACATCTTCTGCCTCTGCCGTCGTTTGCCGATGTTTGACAAATCTGTTGGATTTGCTTGATGATTCGTTAGAAAGCTAGCAGAATTCTGGAGAAGATGACTGGTTTTGCAAGTGTTAACAATTGCATTTGACCTCTCAAATTCAAGGGCGCCCCTAGCCAATAGGGGCGCTTTTGGCTCCAAACTTGATCATTTTTTGATGATTTTCACCTTTTTGCGCTTCGCGATCACCGTGTTGCTTGATTGGGTTGACTGCATTTGAGCATTGTTGCTGCTGACGCGAGTATGTTTACCATTGTGATTGCTTTCACCATTCTTACATGCACGGACACTACAAAGTTGACTAGGGCGTTGACTGGAAAGGCATCTCCCTTGTAGCAAGGCGTATTGTTACCAGACTTAGAATATTTTTTACCTTTTGAAAATCCCCTCCGTCGTGAAGCATCTTTCACCATAGAATCTTCGCTGAAGTGTTTGAGGCTTAGATTTCGACACTTGGTATCTGGCCATCTGCCATTGTTGACCTCGAAGGTCCCAACTTTTCTCCTGAAAAAGTGAAGTAGACCCACCAAAGCAAAATTGACTTTTTCTTGATTCTGACTTGACCAGTGTGATCGTGAAGTGAAATAAGCCAATCAAAATTATTTTCAGTCATTTCTGTAAAGATCTTATTTTAGGGTTTTTCCTAAAAACAGGGGCCTCAAACCCTAATTTTCAAAATTTGCCAGTATCCTTTGGACAATAAACCCACAAAAAGCCCATGTTTTGTTTGACCTAATACTAACTTTTGACAACAATTTAACAAGATTTAGACCATTTTAATCAAAATGCCTTATTGAAGCAAAAAATTTATTTTGGGTACAAGTTACAACAAAGTACCTTTGTTGGGAGCTGCTTAGTGAGATTTTGTCTTGTATCTTTTCATGTTCATAACTGTTCTAGTAGTTGTATGGGCTGAGAGTTCATTTGAGAGAGTTTGATTGGTTTGTGGGGAGCTAGACACATTATTAGAGCTTTGTAGAAGGCCCAAGGTGCTGTGGAATCAATCTTGTAAGCGATTTTTAAGCACTAAATAACTGTATACTCACATTTGGCTGGAGTTTTTACCCACAAAGGGTTTCTCTAGGGCATCTTGGTCTCATTGTGATGCCGTCCAAATCTGTTATATTGGCTCTTATCTTTCATTTCATTTGCTTAAGTATTTCAGTCATTTTACTCTCACATCTTAAGACTAACAATATCCATCCTAGGTTGCAGATCAAGAAAAAAGTGCTGCATTTAAGTATGAGATAGAGGGATATATGCCTCAAAACGCATTACTTAGGAGATTGTCATCAAATACCATGTTTATTCCAAAAATATCAAATTTCAACACAGTGACTAGCTGTGAGTTATGCTGCTGTGCATGTCTAAATAAATAGTCCCCAAACACTTACAAGGTCCGGTGATAGTCAAGATAATGTAACAGTGTCAACAATATTTTATTTTTCCATCAATGAGAAAAGTCGATCTAAAAGCAGTACTCTTTCTATGGCTTTGCATATCTAAGGGGTATCCCGGTATGCATTCTTGATCCATTTCATAAGCTCTCTTTCTCTAACACCCAACCTTCTTTGTGCATATAAATATTTAGCTTTGTGCTTTTAAGACATAATAGTAGTTATAATGTTAACTGGAAAATCGTCCTTTCTCTCTTTTATAGGCCAGTTGTTGAGCTTATCTTCTTGATGTGCATGTAAGGCTGAGCCATTTATTTGTATTACACTGTTATATAGTAAATAGTCCTTTCTCCTTTAACAAAACACAAAATTAAAAAGTAACAACAGGATACCTCCTCCATTTGTCAGATCTGCTGTAAGATCTGAAAGGCTGAAATTCCGAGGCAAGTGCCCAAGCACTCTGAGTGAGTCCCTTAGTCTGCTGCCTCCAGCTTCTGGAGCACCTTGTAATGTACCTGCTCCATTTGGAATCCCTATATCCCCAGACATGAATGTAACATCAAGGGGCATGAGATTCATACCAACACCTGACATATCTGTTGGTTTAAAGGGAAAAGGTCCACTTGACATGGCTGAAGCTGCGCTTAATGGTATGTCAGTCATAGATGATATGCCACTGCAAGGTGAGTGCATAGCACAAGATACTTCCATGGAACTCTCTCCCATGTTACTGCATCAACAACCATTGACGTCAGTTCGTTCTACTAGATAATAATATGATATCCATACCTATCAATCTCTATTCTCAACAGAAATTTTCAAAATTTGTACCAACAAGTGAAATGCAAATGGAATATAATAGTTGTATTACTCTGTTGTGGGGCTCTTAAGAATTGACTGAAAATTGACTTCAGCAGGATGTCCTTTTACTACAGGACTACATGCTCCACTTGCAATGGGAATTATATGAGGATGTCCAGCCACTGGAAGTAGGGACTGTTGCAAGACCGGGTACCCCATTGGTAGATGTTGAACTGCACTGCAAATAGGGTTAAAATCAGTAAGGACAACTTCAATGCCAGACATCAATAAAGAGGATGACAATATGGAGAATATAAAATGAGGAAAGTAAAGTAGTAATTACGAGCTGGAGGATGCATGCCATTTTGCATTGAACTCAATGGAGCAGTTGGTTGCCTCAGTATTCTCATAAGCTGGTACTGCCGTTCTAGCAAATGATTGAATAGTGTTATCTGTTTCTTTAACTTCAGCCTTGTGTAATAAGCTTTAAAAAAGTCACGATTTTGTTCTTCTAATTTCTCCCACACTGCAACAATACTCATTATACAACTCAGTCACCTGACTGTCTAACAAACAGTACATGCTTCTAATGAGTGTAATTTTGCAGAGCTTATTATATTGTCATAATGCAAATTGCAATCAATAAATCTTCCTAGTAAGTGTGTGAAAATGATCCCAAAACAAAATCAACTTCTTAATGCAGACTTGCTTCAGATTGAACTCCTACGTTTGCAATCTTAGAAGAAAACAAACAAAACTGATCACTGAAACTGAAAATGTCTGAAATCCCAGTGCAGTATTGCTTCAGTCATAACTCACATGAATATCTTAGTGTAGAATGGAAACTAGATGCCCTAATACTGTTCTAAATGGATTATGACAACTTAGTCTCATCAAAAGGAGCCATTTGATTGGGGTAAACCCCAATGAAAGGGTCAAGAAGCCACTTAGAGCAACATGATAGTCATCAAACTATGACATCATGGCCTATGCAGGGCGTATGGCTAAATAGGAGCATTTACACCAAGCTAGGGAAGCAAATTAAGGTGATCTGCTAAAGTTGAGGCTGCATGCATGAAAGTGCATGGTAATTCCCCCCAAGCAATGACCATTATTCGTTATCTTTTGTTCATCATAAAAATGCATAAATTCCAATATACAGGTGCAGGTTTAGGTTAATTATACAACTACCTAGAATCTACTTTAATCTTTAAAATGTACATCACTTTGTAAACTCGGTATGCTCAAATGGATTTAATTTCATACCCTCTTATAAAAATTAAGACATCAAAAGTTCTCCAATAGTAATTCCATAGGTACTCACCTACCCAATCCAAAGCACTACTAATTAAAAACATAAGAATCCTTCATGAAGATCTAGTCACCAGTAACTTGTGGTCACATAAGCCCTGTGTTACCCAGAGACATGCTTCCCAACATCCGATACACACTATGGCACAGTAAATGGTTCACAAATGCTGGGAAACTTCTCCTTCCATCTTGGAGATGTCCCTCAAATGTTCTTTGATGCCTTGTGAGGGTGCCTTTTGAGCACTTGAGGAATAAAACATGTCTAAGTTGCTCAAATGTAAAAAAGAATCCCACCAAATATAGTCATAATGAAAAAACAAACAAAAAGCTTGCTAAAAGCTGAAATTTTTCACATAGTGTTTTCTCCAAAGCACAGTGCACTGCAAAAAACAATGATAAGATTTATTTGCAAAAATATCCACACAAAATAAAATTAGGAAATGGATATAAGAGAATTTTCAAAAGTAGAGAACAGATTTTCTCGAGGAAGAAAAACTTTTGAAGGGAATAGTTTAAAAGAAATTAAAGAGTAAACAGCAGCAACCTCAAAGCTACAAGTTTTTTCCAAAATAGAGGAAAACGTCAGCCTGACGTATTTTTAGAAAGGGGAATCAACAGATTGTGGGAGAAATAATCTGACTTCACCTTGCACTGCCAATGCCATGTTATCAATGAGTCCACACTGCGAAATTGTGCTACGACTGCAGTTGTGCCTGTGACCAACTTGTATCATTCCACCACGGCACTGGCAACATATAGTCGTGAGCCAGATGAGATTAGCAGCATCACACCGGCAGTTCACAGAAATAAGACTTCATGACAGACTTCAGAAGACAGACAAAAATGTGTAACTCTAACAGCCCAATTGCTTTAATGTTTCGACCAATTGCACATTGTACAGATTAAAAAATTGTAAACCAGCTCATAACCTTCCTGATCAAAGTTTACACACTCTGATGACAAAAAGCAGATTCCTTTACATTCTCTTGTCAAGATTCAGCAATGGACAAAATCCAGCTTGAATTAATCATCCTTTTCTATCTATTCAGCATATGTTCTCATAGATCTGCATAGAGCATTCTTGTAACATGATGTAGCATATTCATCTTTATTAATCAACAAACTAATGTCCCTTTGAAACCATATGTTACATTCCCTTGTTACTTGTTCTAATTCTTAATTTAATGTTTATATATTTGGCATTTTTTAGTTAATATTATGATACATAAAAGTGTGGGTTAACATTGCAAGTGAACCAAAACAACGATCTTGTCTCTTGTCAAAGTGGAGGACATATTGAATGCTATGACAGCTGGAAAGTTTTGAAATGTGCTAGTCAATTTTTTTCTTGAAATTATCAAAACACAACCAGCACTACACCAATAGATTAGTGTTAGCTTCAAACTGGAATTAAATGAAATGCATTCAATGCCAAGAATGTGCACACAAGATCCTTTAGAAGGCGAGGTGCTAACATATGGCGGAGGAAACTGAATGATAAATGAAGTAACTACAACTGGAAGCAGAAAGAGGCGGTGAACCAGCCATGAACAATTTCCGCACCACCACTTATTAAGTGGGGGCAAAAATGAAACAAACAATTCAAACTAATTCATTCGCTGCGGCGGGCATCCACTCAACAGTGGGAATTCTCCACTTAATAGTGGGTGATAAATGAAAGCTCAGAATGTTCTTTATCCTCACTGGCGGTAAACCATCCAGGGGTTACAATGATGTGAATTAATTACAAGAAAATACAGCAAATTAAAGAACTGAAACAGTACTACTGTCTTTTCAGTTTTACAATGAAGAATAACTGCAACTTTCAAGTGTCTTTACCATCATTACAATATACAATTAAAAGGATGATTTCTTCAATGAATAACCTCTCAAATAATGATGCTAGAAGCCAAAATCAGAAAACTAGAACAATCTGATATAAAAATCTGCAATCTGGAAATGTCTATCAGCAAACAACAAACTCACAAAAATGATCACAACTCCTAAATACCTCCGAATACGCTGGAATGTTTTGCAAAGACCTTCTAGGAGGATGGCGCCCAAACTCAAACTACAAAACTGCATCAAAACTCAAGATATAATTCTTGCACGAATCCCAAAGCACTCATGAGATGGTACAACCCTGTAGAGGGGCGATTTCTCTTGGAAAAATCAGAAACTTGGAATTAAAATCTGAAAACCTCCAAATATGGTCGCCATTATCATAGAAATGCAATGATCAAATACCCATAACCAAAATAAATTCACACCAAAAGCTGTAAATGAAAACCACCTTCAGCTGTGTATACACCAGCAACATAAAAACTGAAGTTCTCACCAAAATTCACCAACTTTGAAGCACAATCTGCTAGTCTGATTGAGAAGCAGCAATAATACCAACTAGGTGTTATCTTTCAAACACGAAATTGGATTGGAACTAGGAGGTAAGCATCCCTCGAAGTGAAAAACAAGTTGTCATTCCGACAGCATAACATTAGCATAAACATTAGATGAGAAAAGTTGGAGTAAAACTTCTCTTTTATAGAAAATGAGGTGACTCTTCAAATTCCAAGAGTGGGATGCCAAAAGCCCCACTTGAAATATTTTCAAATTCAAAAATTATTAAATTCTCCTCAAAGTGGCGTCCATCTCTTCAAGGCATAAAAACTTTATTAAATATTTAATTTCTCCTTAATGAAGGCGTCCCCCTTCATGGCCACCTTCAAACACAACTTAAAGTTAATGAACTAGGCCAAGGGGTCAATTTGAAATTAAAACATTAATGCCTTGAAATATATTATTTCACCAAAAGAATGCTTTTGAAGCCAAAAATCAAACCCAAGCAACTGCTCCAACTCAAAATGACTTACTGAAGTGTTGACAACTGATCACAGCCAAAAATAGAATTTACTAAAAATAGTAAATTCCGAGAAATGCCAAAAACCACCAAGCGAAGGAAACCCTAATTTCACTTCTGATCAGCCTACGGATTTCTGAAAATAGGCTATTAGTCATAGAAGAGCGTATGGCCAAAATGGGGACATTACAAGTTTCTTCACGTTTTCAAAAATTTTGATCTTTGAATCTCATTTCAAAATTACTTGTTCAGGCCTGCATGGACAAGATCCACTTATAAAAGCACTGAAAGGAATCAAACAATGACAATAAATTGCTTACCTTTCCTCCACGCTGACAATGGCCTGCAATGCCAAATATGAATTTGCAAGATCTCAAACCATCATGCAATGGCAAAGAGATGACCTATTTGCTAATTTTCCCAAGTAATGACAGGACTCAACCCATCAACCTTAACATCAGTACAGTCAAGCTAAAACTCTGGCTTATGGTAGTAGCATTTTTTTCAAACGTCAAGTTTGAGGTAATACTGTTCTGAGGTACATCAATGCAGAAGCATTAGAAGACAATAAGACAACTTAAGACATACTCTATGATAAGCAATTCAAAAAATGGAGACTACGTTGCCTTTGTGACCTTCAAGTTTGCACCAAATGCCTTAAGACTTGTGGGAAATTTTCTAGCAACAGCAACATGACACATGCCAGCCACCAATCACTAACTCAAGGAAGCATTTCATGATGTATTGTTGACCAGTGCAAGCAATGATGATAAGCACATAAAGTCATGAACTTGCATCAGAAGGCAAATCAGAGTGTTCAAGATTACACGAACAAGTTTCACACGCTCTGCATGCATCTTGACCCAAAAAGTATCAGATTCTAGAATACCAATTTGGCCTGTAATGTATATTTAATCCAAACTTACCTTCTCAACTATCAATACTCTTTGGGATGCCTATAGGTTTACAATGAATATTGAAAAGAAGTTTGAGAACTAGATCCGAACCAAATAATAAATGGGATCTGGATTGTCATTCTAGCAAAAGCGAACAGGATGAACTGCTCCAAAGGCAAGAAGAGAACATGCAAGCAGACTAACAGTTAACATGAAAAAGCTTTTATAAATGTCAGTTACCTAACATTCCATGTTACCCCTTAGTAGGTGTAAATAATACTACAAAAATTGCACTTTCGTCAAAATATATATATTGATCTCCTTTGATTATATTTTCAATTTTTCTCTGATATAGTATGAGAGCGCAATGTCCTCTTCAATAGAGCCTGTGAAAACCGAAGAGAACATCAGTACCCTGATGCTGAGCCATTAAAGATGCCTTGCCATTGTATATGATTACGTGAATGTCAAGACTAATGACAAGCATGGGTGATATAGTCAGCTATTCTCAAACCACTGCAATGTCATTCGTGCAAGTTGTGTGTGTAGCATGAATGATTCAGAAATGCAGTTAATGGTCTGCAAATCCAAAACCCCTGTTTGAAGATGCAAGATTGAATCAACACTATATTCATTAGAAGGAACCTAATTTCATAATACAAAAATTCAATGGTTTCAATTTTCACACCTGGAATGCGAAATTGCAATAGCATTTAATGAAAAAAACTATATGTTCTGTAACTACCAAAAATCTGCAGCAACAGACAAATTACTAGAGTGATAGATCAAAGATGGCAAACCTAAATTGATAATTGGCATATGTATAGAAAATACAGATTCCCATTTGCTTGATTTGAACAAGCCAGGTAAAAAGAACAGTGAAAAGATAAACAAAGTATTTAGCACAAAAACTTGGAACTCTAAATTTACTTTAAAACTACTATTATTGGGACTAAAGATGGATAGTAACATGACTATGACAAGATGCATTAAGAGGTAAAGTTACTTAAAGGAATTCATAAAGGTTAGAGTGAAAGTTGATGGCGGGGAGGCAAAAGAAGCTTTGCTGAATAGCTTACCACAAATGTACAACAATGTTGACTGAACGCTAACTCAGTTACACACAAAAACATTAGCATATATGAGAATAGCACAACTTACATAACATTTACATTGAGTGCTGATGAAGATGTGGGAGTAGAATATGCCCTCATAGAAGAAAAGAAAGGTAAAGACAAAGTGAAGACAAAAACAGAACTTCTTATTATAGCAGGAAGTCAGGCCACAGCACCTGGAACTGAGATATCATAGAAGACTTTCTAAGGAGAAGAAAAGTACATAGAGAAATGTCAATGGAAAACGAAAAAAGATATAGCATTAAAAGTAATCCTTTCAAGGGAAATGTCACCCCAGGTTCAAAGGAACAGTGGAGAAGAAATTGTGTTGTAATATATCTCAATGGCTTCCAGATATAGGGTAGGTTGGATTCTATAGATGGTTGTCAAGGTGATACCAACTTGATGGGGCAATGGCAGATATCTAGGTGAGTCAAATGAACATGACTTTACCTCTACAGAAGCCAGAAGTGCTCACCAGATTGGCATGAGATAATGTAATGTCCCCTTTCGGTGCTTAGCTAATTTGTGCACATTTAGCCAGTTTCCAAGTCTTCCAGAGGCTAACTGGTTAGTTACGGAGAACTCCAACATTCTTGGAAAAGTATTTGATCAATCTTGTAGAGCAATTGTTCTTGGGTTTGAGTTCAATTGGTTAGTTTGGAGCCCTTTGATGCTTTCAAAGTCGATTTTCGACCTTTAGGGTGCTCTCCAAACTTCTTGGAGGAGCAGGCTATTTTCAAAAAGTCACCAAGTTGATTCCAATTATCTTCTTACTGCTTCAATTTCATCATGGTGTGGTCAAAATTGGATTCTGATAATGTTGCAATACTTTCCACAACTTGGGTGAGTTAAAAAGTTATGTAATTAATATTTCACTAATGTTGTCTAATGTTGAGAAATAATTAAAGGACAACTTAGTGCAATAGCTCATTGGAAAGTTGATTAAATGTTTGCACATAATGAATTACTTAACTTAAATCAAAAAGTGTTTTGTTGGAAAAAAAACCAGCGAAAAAGCAAAAAAGCATTTTTCTGGAATAAGCAAAAAGTGTTTTCTGAAAAAGCAACAAAAAACAAAAAACATTTTTTTGAAAAAGTAGTGAAAAAGCAAAAAAAACACTTTTTTGAAAAAGCAATAAAAAAGCAAAAAACACTTTTTTGAAAAAGCAACAAAAAAAAGCTATAAAAGGAGGTGTTGGGGGCTTATTTGGATATGTTGAAGTTTTCTCATATTGTTATGCTACTGGATTGAGCCTACGAGTTCTTCCATAATCTCTTGAGGACCAAAACTCTCATTTGATTTCTAGTTTCGTATTTGAGAGATAATCCCTAGCTAGATTGGAGTGATTTCATTTCAAAGATCACCATTGTGCTTCAAATCGAGCTTCAGTTTTGGATGTTGTTGAGATGAAGATCTATTTAGTGTTTTGAGGTGTGTTGGGTGGAGTTAGAAAGGAGTTTTCCAGTATTTTGCTTGTGGGTGTGTCTGTATGCTCCTTTTCTAAGTTTCCAAAGCATCAACTTCAATGTTTCAGTTCTGTTTTGTCCAAAGTACAGCAGCAAAAAGGGTGTTTTCAGACCTATACCAGCCTTCTAGTTCATCCACTCAAGGTATCACATTGCTATTTCATAGCTGGGTTATTCGGTACATGTTATTTGGTGCTATTGTGGGGTGTTTCAGCAGTTCTTTACATCAGCAGTTAATCCTCTTATTTTGGTGTTCACAATGCATATGTGCTAACCTTGTAATGCTTTGGATGGTTATATTACCGAAAAGCTTCAATTTCTATGCACTTTATTTTGTAAGCACTGGATCATAGTATTGCCAGTGGGTTTAAATTTGGTTTTGCTGATGTACTTACCCCACTGAACAAATGGTAATATTGTAATAGCTCACCACTGAAAAGTGGAAGAAGCATGTTTAAATGTCCTCAAACATTGTATAAGCTTTCCCATTGAAAAGTGGAAGTTCCTTGTAATTCCCATTGAATAAGCGGATTATTTCTTACTTGTATTGTTTATGCATCCCATTGAATAAGTGGTTTGGCTGGCTTGCCGCCTGATGCTTCTTTCCAAAAGTTGTAAATCAGTAAATGTCACTAAATTGTAATCCTGACACCGTATGCTCTTACCTTGCCCAATCTGGGATCTGGGTAATTATAAAGTGGAAAGGAAGTTGTTATGCTTTCATTTACTTTGAGGCTAACGTATTTTCAAAAAACAAATTTGAAGGTAGTTATTACAGATAAACAAACAAATGGGAAAACATAAACCAGGTATTTAGCACAAAAATCCATAACTCTTAATTTACTTTAAAACTATAATTATTTGGACCTAATATTTATAGTAACATTACTATGACAATATACTTGACAGCTTAAGTTCCTTAACAAAAGAATTCAAAGAGGTTGGAATAAAAGTTGAGGATGGGGATCCAAAAGCAGTTTTGCTGAACTTTACCCTCCTCAAGTACAGCAATGTTGTGTGTATGTCAAATCAGTTGCAGGCAAAAACATTAGAAAATATGATCATAGCACAACTCAAATAAAAGATGCACTGGGTACTGATGAAGTAGAGGGAATAGAATAAATCTTCCTACAAGAAAATAAAGGTAAAGAAAAAGCAAAGACAAAAGCAGGGTTTGCTATAATTGTAATTAGTCCAACCACAAAGCCTGGAATAATGAGACCAGAACAACAGACTTACTCAAAGGAGAGTAAAAGAAGATAAGGAAACATAAATGGAAAATGAAGAAAGGTGGAAGCATTCAAAGCAATCTTTTTACATAAATTTTCCTCCAGGTTCAAAAGAACAGTGAAAAGGAAATTGAAATTTAAAACTCTCAATGATTTCCAAATTTAGGCTGGGCTGGCTTCCATTGTGGTTGTCCAGGTGGCTGCAACCTAATGGAGCAGTGGCAGGATGTCTAGGTGAGTCAAATGGACATGACTAGAATTCGACAGGAGACAAAAGAGACGAAAGACTTCCGAACCAAATTCATGGAGCTCTCCTAGGTGGCACAAAATTCTAGATTCAGAGCAGCATAAAAAAGATTAAAGTCTGAAGGCTTTGATAAATTACAGACTCCTAAATTGGGCTCAAGATTATTTTATATATAGATTTCCCTTCTAATAATAATGGGAGTAGAAATTGGACAATAAAGACTCCAAATTTACTCAATCCTTCAAATGGAGATAATATATAATATTAAGTGGAGCTATCATGTGCTAAGATTTATCAAATCTAGTCATTCCTAATCAGAAATCAAGTACACAAATTCTTCCATACCAAATCAGATCCTTTTAACAAGTTGGAGTTTAAAATTGAAGAGGCAATAGCATCCTCCAAGCAACTTCAGCCTTTTTAAGATAATGGTAACTGGAGTGTCTTCTTCTTAAGTTTCAAGAGATGATTTATTGAAGTTTTTCCATCAGTACGCTCAAAAGACTCTAGTTTCTCTCTTCAAAAATGTCAGATTGTTGTTATTAAAGAATCGAGACACCTCCAAGGAAACAACACCCAATAGATGAGCTCGAGCATAGATTCTAGTGCCTCAAAGAAACAGCTATAACATACAGATTTGTGGGTTCTTATCCAGGTTCTAAGACTCTCAAGGCATGGGTATATGATCAACATAAGCCAATCAGCTCCATAGACACACTTATGGTGTCCATTTCAAGCCCATTTTTCCTCCAAAGCAGAAATAGATGCAGATTTTTATGGTGACTATGGTTTCAAAACAAGGACAAATTTTATATGAAAGCAGTGTCTCCATATCTTAATCTAAGAAAAGAACTCCCAAGATTTGTTCATGACTAGGTAAAGGCTCTATCTTCTACCAAGTAAATTTTAGGTGGATACAGCTCTTCTAAGAATAAAATATGCAATAGAAGAGTGCATTTGCTCCTTTCAAACTCAAATGCAGCCAGGCATTCTGAACCAATGTTCTCCTGGTTCCAAGTCTAGATAGGCCAAAAAGAGGCCCACCTACTCATTTCTGCAAACTCAGCAAATCCGGCCAAGCCAAGCAAAGCATTCTCAGGCATTAATGGCCATTTCAGAACAGGTAGCAAAACTGCCACTTCGAACTGAGATGAAACTGCCTGACAGTTTTGAAACGCCACCGGTCAACACTGACAGCTTTACACAAAGGCCTGAACTTCTTCATTTTTCACCATTTTTCTAACTTTTGATGCCTGCACACCCTGCCTCATGTATCTTTTGAGTTATGTTCCACTTCTCCCAGGTAATAATATTTTATGGGGAATGGACTTCTGAAGGCTGGAACATTTGGAATCGTGTAAAGCAAGGACTGCATCTACTGAAGCACTAAATCTTCTAGCAAGTGAATGAAGGCAACAAAATCAAATTCTGGAATCGTATATAGGGTGCATGATAGGATTTTATTTACACCTGCATGATCAGTACCAAAGGCAGTTGAAGACTGACACTGTTATCAGGAAAATTGCAGAGCATCTTGTTGTAAAACTTGTTCCTATTTCTCATGAATGCAATGGTAGCTGATTGCTTTGCTTCCTGGATTTCCTATTTTCTTGTTTGCTATTAATAGGCTTCTATGTTTATGTTAATTTTTATTTCAAAGGGTGCTGTAATGGACTTTTAAAATGTCTTGTGGTTTAGAACCTTAGTAGTTTCATTATTTGCTTAAGTTCCTCTTAACATAGATACACAAAGCTCAAATCTTTTATTTACCATCGGACAGTTTATGCATGTGTCTGCTATGCGGAAGCTATATTTATGGCCTGTTTGGTACCCCAATTTTGTCTGCCTGAAATTTCTAGTGATCAGTTTGAAAAATGCAGAGCCTGATATCTGTTATTAGCCAATATTTTCTGTTCTCATTTTTGTATGCATCTCTGTAATCATTCTTCCTTTCTGGATATGGGCCCCTTAAGTGAGGCTCCTTAATTGAGGCCCATTTCTATCTACCAAAAAAAAAAACAGTAAGAGATTAACTAATTATTATATCTATGCAATATGAGGTTACAGATAGAAATAGAGAATGAGCATGCAAAGAACCAAAACTACCACCCTAAAACTTCAGGTAACTTTCTTGGAAACGTGCACATAAATGTTCACCTAACACTTAATTTGATCTTTCTTTGTACTTTGATTTTTATTTCCATCCCATGTTTGTTAGACACCTTTTGCAAACAAAATTACATGACTTTCTCTTACAAAGTTATCTCATTTATACAAATTAATGATATAATTTTGCACTTCATTAGTTGCAAACAAGAAAGCCAACATGAACCCATCTTTACTTTCCATGACGTGAACTCTACAATATTAAATATAATAATTTCTTTAACATGAATCACTTTTGTCCATACTAAAAGCAGATTGTGAACTTCAAAATGAAAAAGAAGATGTGAAACAGTGATGAAAACAAACTAGAAAGAAAGAAGAGTGATGCAACATAATTCTATATGCAATGGGACATAAAAACAAATCGTTCTATTGTCAGAGGAGGAACTAACCAAGACTTGTAAATCCTGGTTGTATTTTTGCTTGATTCAATAAAGTTTTTATTACTTCACCCTGGTTCATATATAACCGTAGGCACCTTTCTATCAAATTCTGCACCTGTAATATAGATGGGTTGACAGGTTAAAGATTGTAAAGTAAAAAATTTAAATGCATCCATAATTTATTATAGATGCTGTACATCAAACAGGAGATTATGATATAGTTTTCCCTCTCTAAGCAGTGCATCAGCATGTATTGAAATTATGACAAAAAATCATGTCTTATGTTCGAACATCAAATATTCTTCCAGAAGGTTATCATACAAATCTATGAACATAACTCTAATGTTTTATGCTAGTGTTAAAATATCTTTCTTTGAGAAACCCAATTGACAATTTGTACATGAATTAAAACTCTAAACTTTGATAGTTTTATACACATCTGCAATAAGCACTCTACCCTTAACGAAGAAACCCAGAAGGCCAACCATATATTTGAAAAAATAATAAAAACTTACAAGTTGAATATCTTCACAGGACACATTTTGAGAATTGGCTGTTGTAGTTACTCCTGTACTTGACTTAATAACATCAGCTTCACTCTGTGTCTTATGTGCCTGGTCTTCTTGCTCTTGTTCTGATTGTGATGACAGTTGAACTTCTTGTTTGCACAGATGGGGATCTTTCTGTTGCTCCTGGTCTTGTTGAGGCACAGGCTTCTATTGCAATTAAAAGTTAGTTTCCATCATATAAATCTATACACTTGCATAAATCTATACACTTGCATAAATCTCCTTCCAGCAAACAGACAGTTCAAAGGCAAGAAAAAGGCAATTTCTATTGTATGTTGGTTCAGCTTTCTCTCTTTCATTAATCTTTCCACGTAAGACACAAGATTAGCTCTGAATAAGTTGTGACTGGTTAAGATCAGATACTAAGAGGATCATCTTTCCCCCCAGTCTCCCCACCCGGCCACCCCAAGGATTTCTCATGCACACACATAGAAAATTATGAAGATAAGTTCTACATGGTTGTCTACAAAAGACAAAGCTCCATTAAAGTCAAAATTCAAAGTGCCACTTGTGTTATTAGGCCTTTCATCTTTAATTAGGAACATCTATATTCAGATTCCTCATAGGAAATCCGATTGTAAAGCATAACTAAAGGGAAAAAGCATGGAGATAGATTCAGTGTTTCTTCTTCAAACTACTAACATCAGGAATAAGAAATAGTAGCTAGAGGAGCAGAGCAGGTTAAGTAAAATAAAGAAGAATGCAATTTTCATATCCTCAGATCATTTTAGAAACTTGAACAACCAGATCAATTGATAATTGAAAACATGAACACACTTAAATAATAAAATATTGAAAACATCCAACCACTACCTATTTAAGTCCTTTAAAGACATCACCATCATGTTCAAAATGCCAAACAAGATGAGGTCAAGCAAATTTTAATGCTAAAGACCAACAAGTTCACCCCTAGAAGTGCACCCAAGTGCCAAAACTTCATCCCAAGCAACAAAACCTGCATTGGATTGATTTAATGCTAAGTTACCAGTTCAGGTACCGATATAGGAGTACCGATATAGGAGTACGGAAAAAACAAATTCTTGGGTACAAGTATGGGAATAAATATAACATGTTCAAAATTATAAATTTAATTATAAGAACAGTGATACTCATAATTGTCAATAAATAGAATATTTAAATATCTCATATTCATAATTTGCAAAAATGAAAATACTCGTCTCAAAATGTCATTACACAATGAAAATTCAAATTACAATTAATATTTGTTATTCTTCATCAAAAGCATCAAGGTCAACACTTGGTTCAATTTCATTTGAATCACAATCAACCGGATTGCCACTCCCACTAGGTGTGTCAAATGCAGAAGCTACCTCATCTATAGAGACTTCGGCAAGCTCTACACCTAAAAGCATATAAAACAGCAAGCTCAAGGGTTAGATCCAGTGTTACAAGACTCGGACTCGGCAAACCAATTTTTGACTCGGACTCAGACTCGGAGCTTAGACTCGGCAAAGACTCGGCTAATAGAAAAACCCAAGAAATTCAGAGATTTTTAAGGATTTAAAACTTGTTTCATGCACCCTTTAATAAATAAAACTTAAAGACACAATAACAACATCAAATAGAAATTAGTAATTACTATGACCCCATACACAAACATACATCGATCACATAAGTATAAACACAAATTTTAGCTGAGGGAAATACCACATTCAGATATATAAATATTGTCAAATGTATACAAAACTCATGGAATATGAAATCCATGGCATCAAAACAAATATCAAAACTAAAAATATAAGTCTATGGCTCAGAAGAGCTTGCATTACCCATCCCAACATCACGACAAGTCATGCGCTTGTGTCTAAGTTAGGTCCTAGATGATGATGTAGCCATGATATTGCTTGTGTCTCAATGATTGGTGTGTATATTCCAATGACATTTATTATTAAAATTTTATTGTAGCCTTCAAGACTACATGTTTTGTTGTCTAATAATGAAACAAGATAATCCTTGATTATGGCTTTGATTGTGAAAGATGCAAGGATTTGCAATAAGGGATATGTATTTTGTAGGTTTTATGATCATGATTCATCGTTGGCCTATAACATGCTTAGACCTATAGTTTGATGAGGGTTTGGGGGAAACACCCCAACGGGGTCAAGGGGCAGTGCCCCTCGCGGGGGTCTGGGGGCAGCACCCCCAGTAAGGTCAAGGGGCAGCGCCCCCAATAGGGTCAAGGGGAAGCGCCCCTTGCGGGGGTCTAGGGGTAGCACCCCCAACGGGGTCAAGGGCAGCACCCTGGGCGCACTCCCTATCACAATACAGGGCGGGGTCGAGGGGCGGAGCCCCTACCACCAAGCCCAAATGAAGACCTTCAAAACCACACAAACCTTCATGGCGCACACCATTTAATAAAAAAAATTGTAAATGAAAGATTGCAATTTTTTTAAAAAAATTAATTAAAATGGTTGAGTCTGAGGCACGAAACTTGCTGGTTTTGGTGAGTCTGGCGAGTCTCGGCAAGTCCGGTGAATACTCAACTGCCGAGTCTCTGGGACTTGTTTAGGGTCACCCGCCTCGCAACTCGCCCAAACTTGACGAGTTTTGGCGAGTCATGTAACACTAGTTAGATCCTAATTCTTTGCCACACCCTCATTGTATTATGGTTTCTTATGTGACAAGAGACGAAGGTTGGGGTGTATATAGATCAAATCTTCTACTTTTTTTGCACCCAAATGGTTGCACTTGATAGAGTGGATGAAGGAGTATGTACTCCAATTCCGCTCAGTTGAAGAACTTGCAACCTTTTGAGTTTGCATACAACATTTAGTATTTAATTTTATAAATTCAAAACTTTATACATAAATTATAAAATTATATTATTATAAAAAAAAAATATACCACCACTCATCGGCACTTTTCCTATATTTGTCTAGAAGAGTGAAAATATCATGATTTTTTGAAGATATGAAGTGGCCAAACTCGCTCAAGATGGAGGAGGCAGCAATTATGTTTGCCACTTTACATCTTGATGGAGTAGCACACGCGTTATGGTACCATGGCCTTGTCACTTTGGGTCACAAGTCTATCACTTCATATGATGAGTTTACCACTAAGCTCATCGAGAGGTTTGACAAGAAAGATCCTGAGCTACATTTCAGAGAGTTGGCCCAGTTGAAGCAGTATGGCATAGTGGAGGCTTACATAGCAAAGTTTTAGAGGCTCTAAGTGATGGTCATAGGGATTACAAAGAGGAGATTGATGGTGTTGTTTAGTGAGGGACTTATGGAGCCACTTAAGCGGTGGATTAAGGTGTTTGACCCTCCAACCTTGTAGGAAGCCATGAAAAAAGAAAGGAGTATGGAGTGGGCTGCCTCTAAATCTAAATTTCAGTCCAAACCATTTTGCACAAGAAAGACAAAAAGACCATTCACAAAATACACAAATCAGAAAAAGAAATCAGTCACAAGACTTGATGGTGACACTCTTAATGACTTGAGGAGGGAAAATTTATGTTTCTCATGTAAAGAGCCATGGAACCCAGGACATAAATGTGCAACTAAGGGCAAAGTAAATAGGATTGAATACTATTCAGCAGAGGAGTCTTCATCAAAAATATCAGACCAGCAACCTGATTCAGAAAAGAGAGGAAGAAGAGTCTTCTGAAGAATCTGAAAAAGAAAGCACAAAGGAGGGGAAGCTTGCCCAACATTAGCTTCCAAAAAAATGAGTCCTTGCGCATTAGAGGGGTTCTTAACGGGCAGTGTTTGATTGCTTTGATAGATTCGGGTGCTACACATAATTTCATAGATGAGGGACTTGTAGCACACAGGGGTCTTCAGACACAGGAGGTTGATGGTTTTAGAGTGATGGTTGCAGATGGTTTTACCATTACTTGCACTAGGATGATTCCTCAGCTCAGCCTTCAGTTGAGTAATTACAAAGTCAAGGATGACTTCTATGTGGTTAGCATGGGGGACACAGATGCAATGATGGGTATTCAGTGGTTATGCTCCCTTGGCGAGATCACTCTCAATTTTCAGACCATGGAGTTGAAGTTCAAATCAGATGGCAAAAATGTGGTCTTGCGGGGAATATCCAATGGAGGGCCTTGAGTAGTTTCCTTCAAGTAGATGGAGAGGCTTTAAAGGCATGGTCAGGTGGAGTGGGCAGCAGAGTGCATAGTTATGCCCACAGTTACAGAAGAGGAGAAGCGCTCTTATCCACCAAACATTTAGGCTTTGATATCCAAGTGAAGCAACGTCTTTGGTAGCATACCTCTAGGTAAGCCTCCTGATAGAGGCATTGAGCATGTAATTAAGTTGGTGGAGGGGGCTAAGCTCGTCATCACTACACCATATAGGCACCCGAAGAGCCATAAGGATGAAATTGAAAAGGCAATTAAGGAGCTTTTGGACATGGGACACATTAGACAGAGTAAGAGTTTGTTTGCTTCTTTTCTGGTGTTAGTGAAGAAGGATGGGACTATGCGCATGTGCATTGATTACAGGGCATTTAACAAAAAGACCATCAAGAATAGGTACTCCATCCCACAAATTGATGAGCTACATGGAGCAATCTATTTCTCTAATATAGACTTGAGGTTTGGTTATCATCAGATCAGAGTTAGAGAGGAGGATATTGAGAAGACAGCCTTCAGATGCCACTATGATCACTTTGAGTTCCTCGTGATGCCCTTCGGGTTGACTAACGCTCCTGCTACATTTCAGTCATGCATGAACAAAATATTTAGCAAGCAATTGCATAAGTTTGTGTTGATATTTTTTGATGATATACTTATTTGTAGTAGATCATGGGAGGAACATACGAGGCATTTGGATGTGTTGAGTATCTTGAAGAGTGAGTCATTGTTTGCCAAGGAGTCCAAGTGTGAGTTTGGCATGTCAGAGTTGCTTTATCTTGGACACATAATCAGCTCTAAGCGAGTCAACGTTGATCCTGAAAAGATCCAGGCTATACTTGATTAGCCTCCACCTACAAACCTTACATAGTTAAAGGGGTTCTTTGGGCTTTGCGGGTTCTATAGGAGGTTTGTCAAAGGATTCTCTTAGTTGGCTGTCCCACTCACAAATTTAGCCAAAAAGGGAGCATTTGTTTGGTAACAACGCAGCAATCCTTTGATTATTTTAAGCAATTGATGAGCACATACCCGGTGTTAACAATTCCAGACTTTTCCAAGCCTTTTGAGCTTGAATGTGATGCCTCGGGAGAAGGTATAAGTGTTGTCCTCATGCAGAACAAACATCCCATAGCCTTTGAGAGCAAGAAGTTGAGAGGTGAGAGGGCATACTCTATCTATGACAAGGAGATGTTGGCAATCATGCATGCCTTGGCTAAATTCAGACAGTACCTTGTTGGAGGAAGATTTGTGGTTAAGACTGATCATAATATCCCTAAATACTTCCTTAATCAGAGGATCTCAATGAGAGGCAACAAAAGTGGGTAAGCAAACTTCAAGGGTATGACTTTGACATTGAATATGTCAAAGGGAAGAGGAATATGGTGTTTGATGCCTTGTCTAGAAGGCCACATTTATGTCCAATTTCAATCATATCAGCAGATTGGAAGGAGATAATACAGGTTGATTATGCCAAGAATGCACTTGCAAACAGCATTCTTGATGGTTCATTGTCGGATGATAAGTACAGAGTTGTTGGCATTTCAATTTGCACCTTTGGAATGCGGATTAGAAACAGACAGCTATGCACAGATAAACTGCTCTTCAAATTAGGAGGGGAAGCTCCCTCTTCACTAATGAATATGATGCTTAAAGAAAGTAAACTAAACTATTGCCAATCTCTTTGTTCTCAACTAAGAGCACAAGGTTATAAAACTCTCTGCGTTGTAGCTAAGGTTTTCCCTTTTCCAAAACTTCAACTACAACTAGGCCTAAACTAATGACGCTTCTAACAACTCAAGTAAACTCAAAGCTTGAGAGTTAGAAGTAAATAAGGAATGATTTAACACAAAAACTTAAATAAACTCTCTTCCAACGCACACCTGAAGACTCATTGTACTTTTCGATGCAAGCTGAAATAAAGATTATATAGGAAAAACACATAAAACAAAACCCGAGACAGTAGATCAAAGCAAAGTAGACATAAGATTTCCTTTCTCAAATTTCTAATAACGATTACACTTTTGGGACAGCAGATTTGTAGCAATAACAGGCTTACAGTTTAGCAATCAAACCAAAATACACTTGACACAGATTACACATAAATTGAACAATGATTTGCAGCAAAAGGCAAGCATGCAAACTTGCTCTTACACAAAGTGAACAAACACTGAATAACAAAGTTGCAGGCAAAAGTAGGCTCAGCAATTTGTTATCACAATAACCGTTAAGAAAATAATGGGTAAGGCTGCCCTTATTTATAAACAAGTGAGTAGGGAACCCTAAAATCTCCTTGCTTTTACAACTAGACTTGCCAACTTGCAAACTTTATTTCTAAAACTAAAACATGACAATTAACTAACAACCTGCTGAAAGCAAACAGTAGGGAAAACTCCAACTATTACAACTTGATATTTCTTATTTCTCAAAGAATAGATAAGCATGAGACAAGAATAGCAAGAAAACTCAGAAAAAGCGTCAAGTTAACTATTGCTTTTGAGTTCTATTCTTGGAAAATATCACTGCCCCAAAAAGGTGCTGATTTTTCTCCAAAAAGCAGATTGTCGAAAAAAGCTGAGGTCTAGGTTTTGTAGACAATCTCGTTTTGAAGAGACCCAGTTCATTAGATTCTGAAAAAGCTGAGGGCTTCCCAAAAAAGCACCGAAAAAGCAAATTCTTGAAAATATAAATTTTTCCAATCTTCAAGAGGAATAAAAAGCGAGCAGACCTAGATCGATGAAAATTGAAAAAGCTGACCACCCGTTTCTAAAATGCGATGCCCTAGAAGATTGGATCATGAAAAAGTGTGCCTCTACACTTGCCAATCCCGATTCCATGAGGAAAACTAAAAAAGCACCCCTTTTGAGCCTCTAAATCTTGAAAAGCAGAAAATTGTATGTTCCCTCCTCTAGATGCCAACTTGCAAAATATGTGAATAATGGATGCAAAAACCTTCTTAAATAGATGTTGAGGATGAAAAAGCGCTTTATTCTCCAAGCTTTAAAACTTTGAAGCCAATCCAGAGCCAGAAACATCGAATGTGGACACCTTTTGAACGATGAATGATAAAACTTGAAAATTTCTCTAAGGCATTGAACCTTGGGCGCCTTTCCTCTTTAGAGTTAGAATATTTTTTCAGCATTTTCAACTTTGCTTGTTGTTTTGACTTTAGTTTCATCTTTGTTTCCGGATGTTTGATGAATCCTACGAACTGGCTGACAGATCCGTTGGATAGCCTGAAGAATTCTGAGAAAGATCTCCCAAGGGACACAAATCCTGAAAAGTGATTTTGGGGGCTCAAAAGCTTGGGCGCCCATGACTAGCTGGGGCGCCCATGAATCCTAGACTTAGCCATTTTTGATGTTCTTCAATTTTAAATGTTCTCTGATCTTCGAGTGAATTTCCTGTTGAATTTGCAATTTCAGTCGTTCAGGAGGTCCAATGAACTGGATGTTGGATTTGTTGGATAGCTTGATGAAATTTGAGATGATCTTCTTGGAGGTGACTTGCTTCGAAAACTGCATTTGATGGCCTGAATTCCTAGGCGCCCCTGGCTACCTGAGGTGCCCAACCTTGCCAGACTTAAACCATTTTCATGATTTTCATTTCTTTTCTTGTTGACAGGTCCTTTGAGCTAGCTGACGAATTCGTTGCAAAGCAGGACTGAATCCGGAATAAATCTTCTGGAGGCTACAACTTTTAAAAACATATTATGAGCCTTCAAAATCTTGGGCGCCCCTGGCTAGCTGGGGTGCCCAACTCCTCCAAAGTTAGTCATTTTTCTGTGAAATCGATATGCATGGTCCGACCACAATGGACCTTGTGTATGAAAAAGCCATTAAGCGGGAACAAAAGCTTAAGGCAGACTCCAATCAGTGTGAAGGAGAAGAACAAAAGAAGGAAACTGAAGTCCTCGACAAGATTGCCCCCAAGAAGGAAGAATTTGCGCAAGATGCAGCAAGGAAAAAGGGGAAGAGATCTCGCTTCAATGAGAAGGAATTCAAAAGAGATTGGAAAAGAGACAACTCCCGGTATAATGACACTAGTAAAGCTAGTGAACGTGATAATAAGACTGGGGAAATCATAGAGAAAAGAGGACCAAGAGCAGGATGCTTTATTTGTAGAGGTAATCATTATGCAAATGAACGCCCTAACAAAACTTCTGGTACCCAACATGGCAACTCACTACCTACTCAAAAGGCCATGTTTCAGCAGAGGAAACACACTACCATGAGTGATGGACAAGTTGATGTCCAAATTACACCGATCAAACATTCTTGAAACTTTCAAGAGTGTAGAATAAATGTAGAGTCGTGTTTTTATGCTTTTGAATAATACCTTAGTTCATCGGGGACGATGAATCATAAGGGGGGGAGTATGTTACACCCTGATTGTATAGCTACTACTGCATAGGGAAATGTACTGTAATGATTGAATCTTTTAGATGAATAAAACATGTTGTTCTTGATATCAAATGATTGTCTCATTTGTCTAATACTTCAATTGATGTAATTTTGAATGAATGTTGCATATAAGTTATGGAAAAATGTTTATTCTAAACTTTTGAGATGTTTTATGTAAACTGCTTTATTTTGAGCATATGACTTCCATCGTCGTGTCATGATGTGCAGGAAAGAGGATCAATCCTCCAGGCAGAGGAGAGATATCACTCGAGGAGGAGCTTGGTCGGGTAAACAGTAACGAGTACCAATTGAGCATACACACATGTCAGTATAGGCTCTAAGAAATCAAGTCAGTTATGTTGGTCTAGATAAGTCATCCTTAGGCTTTAGGAGTTATGTTTACTTCTTTATGCTTTGAAAATGATGATTACTCATTTGTCTGACTTACTGTGCTTTGACCTTAATGTGGAAAACGTGAATGGATATATGTTAATAGGTCAAGTGAGTATGTGTATACATGTATATAATGTACACGTATCCATATGTATATACATGTCAATACATACGTATGCTCGGCAGATGGATATGCCCATACGTACGTGTCGACATGGTCTACATACATTTACGTGTACACTGCATACAATGATATACATATATATACATACCCACATTACCTATTGCTTGTGAATAATGATGTTAATAATAATATTTTATTGGAATTTACATATATTCATATTACACGAATACGTATGTATATTGAAAGCATGCTGACTGGCTCGCAATATACATATTTAACAATTAATACATATAAGTGTAAATATTTAAATATGTAAATGTTTATATATTTAAATATGTAAATGTTTATATATTTAATAATATATAAGTATATATTATATTATAGTTTTACTTAAATACATATATGTATATATTTAAATATATTTAAATAGTAATATTTAAATATATATATACACATATATATGGGAGTAAATAAATCTATAATAGAAATATATAAATATATATATATATTAAATATATAAGAATAATTGAATTTAATATTATTACCATAAGTAATTTGGGAAATCAATTTTATATTACTTTAGGTAATTTTGGAAATTGAATTTTAAAATACATATATTATAAAATATATAAATATATAATATTAAATATTTAAAATGAAAACATTTATAAACTTCAAAGTAAAAATATTTGCAAATATTTAAAAGAATTATCATTGAACTCCAATTAATAAAGTTAAAAGAATTATATCTTTTAACATATGCAATTTATTGGAGAGGAAAATTAAAAGGAAAAGTAGCCGCTAGTCTTAAGGAAATATTGCAAAGTATCGAACTTTTCTAAAAGAGAAATATTTGAATACAAACTTTTGAAAAATTAAATAAAACTCAGCCATGAGCTTTCCCGTGAAAATGAGGAAGTTTTCAACGCAGCAAATATGGAGGAAGAAGCTTTCAAACTGGAAAATAGGAAATGCCAACAAGATTTTTGTGCTGTAACATGCTAAACCTTGACCTAAAACGCAGCAAGTGAGTCATTCAATTTCAGGCGACTGGCAAAAAAAACGTGTTACCTGTAGGTGGCGTTTTTGGAGATTTGAGTTGAAAATTTCTTCAATTGCTGGCTCTATGGAGGTCGAATCACTCTTTTGAAAGATGACTTAGGGTTTAAACACTTGCCAAGTGACATTTGACTGAGTTTTTATGCCTGGTTGTCATTTTACATGCCCAAAATGGAGGAATCAGTTGCTAATACGGGCTTATAAATACTTGCCCAGCCATCCATTGAAATATATCTTGTGCAAATCATTTTTGGCAAATTGGAGAGTTGTCTTGTTAGTTTCTAAGCTGCTGCTGTGAGTTGTTAATGCTGCATTGCATCATATTATTTAGAGTGTGAGAACTAGAGTTTGTATCAGCTGCAATTTTTAGACTGTGCTAAATTATCTTTTAGGAAGAAGTGTAATAGCAATTTTCAGTAGAGAAGTATTGTTTAGGGAGAGTGTTGTGGGAAGAGTCTCTATATTTGAGAGAAAGATAAACTACATTTTGTCATCTTCAATTGGAAGTTGCTGCCATAACAGTGCTAGGGAGAAGCTCTTTTTCACAGGCATGTTATCCAGTTTGTGATTTTTATTTAAATGATCTTCTCTTGTAATCTTGAATTTGCTGGTTGCAATTAGCATGCTATTAGCAAATTAATATTGTTTGATAAGCTTCTTAAAGAGTAAATGCTTAAGGGATTTCATTGTAATTGAAGGGTAAAAGAATAAGGAATATCAATGCAATTAAGGGTAAATGCTTGAGCAAGTCAATATATTTAATTGATAGATTAAAATAAGGATTTATGGAAAAAGAGGTTTAAAGAAGGGAATCAATTGTTTTAAGGGCTTAAGGATAGCTTAACTTAATATGCATTATGCTTTGAAGGAATTGTATGTGCATTTGCTTGACTTTTACAATTTTGTATGATCTCTGTATATGGAGAATACGTAGGGTAATTAATATCTACTAGGAACGAAATGACGTCAATCCAGGTATGATCCTTAGCTTATGTTAATAGGTTAACTCTAACAAGCTTCACTCCTAGGATAAAGATTTCCGGAATCAGGAGTTAGGATATAAGACGCTTGTTGAATGGCTCATTTCTTAGTAGACTGTTTGAGGTAGGAAGTCTGGGGTAAACTAAACCCATTGAAGGACATAGCCTACACGTAGAGTAAGATAGCCCCAAATCAAATCGGCCCTGAGTAGTGTTTATGATAGATGACCTTCATTCGAAGTACTGAATGAGAATACTTTGGCCAAAGTAGTGAAAGGTACGACATCCACCTAGGTGTGAGATAGTTGAGACTACACTGTCAGTTCATTGTGATCCGAGTACTAGTTCAAGATTGTGAAATAGCAAGGTTCTAGTTGTGTAGGACACAGCACTATGCTCAGTTGGTGATTGTTAAAGGATACCCTACCAATCTCTTCTTCGAAGGGAGGGCCATCTGTCTAATGATAGGTGTGCGGGGGACCGCATTATAAGTCTGTGGTTGGCGGAAAAGCGCCCGAGTGATGTTTCTCCTCCACAGCAAGCGACCGATGTACCAAGATTTGAAAGGACAGACTCCTGGACCTTCTTACTTCTATTTGTGCAAAAGCTTACGAGCTATGTATGTAACTGTATTACTTTTGAACTCTGATTTATATTTGCAATGAAAATGAAATATATTGTAACTGGTACATATTTATCAATAAAGAAAGGAAAAATTTTATTGTATTGTCTTGTTACTTGTTACCTTTACATGTTTAAAGTGAGAATTGAAAAATTTTAAATTACGCAAGGAATAGGTCGTTACAGTGCCCAACTCCTCCAGAGTTAGTCATTTTTTTGTGAATTTCATCCTTCAAATTTCATCTTTTTTGTTCCTCATGATCAGTTCTCCATTCGATCCGAAATTGTCAGCAACTGATGAATCTGATAATCTGGTTGAGATATCCACTGAAAAGCTTGAAGAATTCTGAGGAGAATGATGATTTTTGCAAATCCTAAAAGCAGAATTAGGCCTCTCGAAACCCTAGGCGCCCCTTGCTAGCTAGGGTGCCCATGCATCCCAGAGTTAGTTTATTTTTTGAGGTTTTTTATAATTTTCATTTTGCTCCTTTGATGCCACCCTTCTGTTTGATCCGCAATTTCGGTTGTTTGATTGATCCAATGACCTGGCTGATAGATTCATTGCGAAGCCAGACGAATTCTGAGAACAAACTATTGGAGGCACAAACCCTAACTCCAGCTTCTGATGGCTTGAAATGTTGGGCGCCCGTGGCTAGTTGGGGCGACTTTACTTGCCAGAGATAGTTTTTATTTTCAATTTTTCCAACCTTCGCTTTGTCCTCACGCTCCACTCCGTGTTCAGCAATCGTGCTCGTCATTGATCGTGCCTTGATTGTCGAAGTTGAAAAATATGCTAAGGCATGAATAGCTAGACGCCTTGACTGGACAGGAGCGCCTAGCATTTCCAATGTTAGACAAATTTTCTCAGTTTTCAAGATTTTCATATTCCCCTCCTTCGTTCTTTGTTCCTCAAGCATCTTTCACCTTTGATCAATCTGTGCAGTGTTTGAGACCTCGAATCTGACACCTAGCAGTTGACCATCCTCCATTGAAGACCTTGGAGCTCCTAATTTAGCTTTTGAAAAAGCAAAATAAACCCACCAGAGAAAAACTGATCTTTTCACAATTCTGACTAGACCAGCTTGATGAGGAAGTATTTTCAACCAATCAAAATCAATTTGATCCCTGGAAGCATAAATTCTATTTTTAGAAATTTTCTATTTTTAGGAAATTTTGTTAGCATCCATTTGAAATGAAACCCAAAAAAAAGTCTATTTTTAGAAACTTTCTATTTTTAAAAAATTTCCTAAAAAGTAGGACCGAAAAACTAAGATTTGGGTTTTGTAGATAAGGTCACTCTGAAGAGACCCAAATCGTCATATTTTGAAAATTTTGAGTTTTTAACCAACATGCGTGACATGCAAATTTCCATTTTCCGACCTTTTTGACAATTTTTACAAGACTTTTACCACTTTTACAAAAATGCCATAATGGAGCAAAAATTTTAATTTTGGGTACAACAAGGGTAAGGAATAATTATATATATTTCAAGGAAAGAATTTGGTTAGTCCCTAAATCGAAGATGAAAGCGCAGATTTTTAAGGCTTTTCATGACATTCCTATGGCTAGTCATCCTAGATATTATAAGACATACAGCAAATCCGTGAGAAATTCTCATGGAAAGGGATGAAAAATGACATTCTCAAGTATGTTCGTGAGTGCCAAGTGTGCCAACAAAACAAAAACGAACACACTTACCCTGCTGGTTTACTGCAACCCCTACCCATTCCTACTCAGAAGTAGGAAAGTCTATCAATGGACTTCATTGCAGGGCTTCCCAAGGTGCAAAGGAAGGATAGTATCTATGTGGTGGTGGATAGATTGACCAAATTTACTCACTTTTTTGTAATATCAACATGATATAGAGTGATACCAATGGAAGATTTGTTCTTCAAAGAGGTGTTTAGGCTTCATGGAACACCTAAGACCATCAATGACAGGGACAGCAAGTTCATGAGCTTATTTTGGGAGGAGTTATACAGATTATGTGGCACAGAGTTGAATCCTAGCACCAGTTATCATCCCCAGACTGATCGGCAAACAGAGGTGGTTAACAAATGGGTGGAAGGTTACCTATGCAACTATGTTTCAAGGCAGCAGAAGGCCTGGGTTAAACGGCTGCATTTGTAAAATTCCTAAACTGTGGGTAATGATTTTTGCTCTTCAGTTTGCTATTGACTTGCTAGATTTTCCTTTTTGGTTTCCTTTTGCACCAAATAAAGTGATTCACACATGCAGGTTTGGGCATTTAGTAAGATGCATATAGGAGCAGTGACTGTGAAATTGCACCATGATTTCCATTACATTTGATTGAGTGATACATCAGAAAGTGACTAACAGAGACTAATGACTCCTACAGCATTTGCAAGGTCACTTCTGCATTAGGAACTTCGCCAATGTGCACAAACTTTATTTATCAAAGACTGAAAAACACATACAGCAAACTGAAACCTCTATTCGAGTATGTATATATGACTGTAAATTAAGAACAGCAATGCAGTTACTAAACTTGTTACAATTCCCAGCTGTATCAGCACGTTAAATATGAATTTCTGAATGTTGTATAAACTGAAATGTAACTACAGGAACACAATCAAACCCGGAACTGCTCAATATACTGTGAAGGACTCCTACACTTTAGTAACAGCAGTGAAAGATTATTTTATTCAAGAGCTTCCTACGATGAGCTATTGCATATCAGAAATATAGTACTGTCTGTAACAGCAGTGTCAATGATGATTATCTGAGATCTACAAACAAACACAGCTACAACAGCCTAAGTTTAGGCGACTCACCCAATCTCATCGCAAATAGACTTTACATTTATCAGTACATGACTCAATACAAGGGGAAGAAACGCCCAGACTTGGGTAAGCAAGGCGTCCTCAAGATTGGAAGAATATCACAACTTCATGAGATTTAGTCGGCCCTAACAATTCACATGTCTCAACATCAAATGTTTTCCTACACAATGGTGCGCCAGCTGTAACACTACCCAAATGCCCTGATAAAGTCCTCTGAAGCAGCCACGACCAAGAATGTGACTTGAGTATGAGTCGTCTTCCCTCAATAAATCCCGTCTTACCTCCTTCAGTAGTCGACTCCCTCACTACAAAACACGTTTTTCTTATATTTGCTCCCTTCTCTCAAATACTCAACCTCTACAAGGCTCATCTGTTAGGAAAGAAGGTGTCCATGGCTTCCACACAATATTATACCCTCAAATTTGTAGAAGACCCTCTCAAAAATCGAATTTCTATGGTGACAAAAACTCCATAAACTGTAATTTTGAAAATCAGAAAAGAGACCATAATTCCACTTCACATTCCCAACTAGGGTTGGTCTTCCACAACCGAAATGGGAGCCATCAGATTTTCTCAAACCCCAAAACAGGGGCTCGACCAGTTGTTGCCGTGAAAATATGCATTCCAAAAAGTGCCCGACAAAATGACTCTCTTTCTTTTATTTCTTCCCCATTCTTTTCAAAAAGCGACTTTGTAAAATTATTTTTAAAATATTTCATTGGATCACTTAAAGAACATTTCACTAAGCCACTTTATAACTTGATTTATTAATTATTTAATATCCCCCTTTTAAATATAATTTAAGACTTGGGCAATATTAAATAATTAAGTCACTTCGTCCAAATTTTGGGGACATTACAGTCCTCCCTTCCCGAAGATTGCTTTCCCTCAAGCAATCCACAACAGCAAACCAGGGCCACTACCATAGCATCTGATATCTGAGTGACAACCCATCTATGCCTGTCAACCAACCACCTGGATCCCAATAGATCTTGGAAAGAAATCTATCCAACAACCTCTGTATACAGCTGTAACTCCTAACATGGTCAAGCCATGTCATTCTGTGAAGCCAACTGCCCAACAAGTAAACTCCTGGATCCAAAACCTAAAATTCACCTCTATATAAATTGTGCACAGGGATCTCCATCTGCTGATTGGTGAACTCTGCCATTCCCGAACTGCGGTGATGAACCTCACACAAACACACAATCCATAAACAAACTGGAAGTGCATCAATCTCAACACCAACCGACTTCTGCTGCACCACTTTGATAAGCCCAAGAGTCCAATCGAACCGAGTCTAAAACTCCTGTTGTGGGAAACATCCAACTGGAGAAATCAAAGTGAGAGTCCTATCAAACTTGGACTCATCATTTGCAATCTGAAGCATGCCATACCAAAGTGAATTGGCACGTCCCTTATTCAACCCATCTCTTTGTGTCATCAATGTCATCATCAAATCCTGTACATGTGGGCTGAACGAAAACTGGTGAGCACACCTCATAATGCAACCGAAGTGAAACTCCCCTGCCTGTGCTAAAGGAAAACCAAAGTAGTCATGCGTATCCCATCTAGTACTGTCGTCATTAGAAGAAAGCTCACAACTGGAAGAGATGGTTCTTCAGGATTCAGAAGGGTATCATCATGAATGTCAACAACCTCCTGAAAAGAAGCTGGATCAAAACCAAAATCCAACGTGCAAGTCCTAGGGAAACCCAGCTTCTTCTGATAAAACTGACCAGTTTCAATCTCCAAGGTACCGTAGTGGAGCCAGTTGCTCAAACCTCCCATGTGTACATAGATCAACTCACTAGACCACCAAATACCGCTGTTGTAACTCATGCCAGCAACAAGAATGAAATCATAGGTGTCAACATACCCATACATATTGAAGAAATCCATCAAATACTCAATGCCCATCAAATAAGCATGCCTCCACACACTCCCAAGAAACTAAATAGCTGGTGTAGAGCACAAAAAGTCAGAAAATGCAATGCAAATCCAACTGGGGCAATCACTAAACCATGATGAATCTATGAATATGAAGTCACCAGTCAACAAATAAATCGTTGTCATGCCATCAAAAATAGGTGACAAACCCAAAGGTGTAGCATATATGTCATCAACAATCATCAAGGACAACTCTTGAGTGAATGGCCCACTAGGAGTGTCCTCCACAAAATCATTATTACCATCCAGCAAATATTCAACAACAACTGAATTTTCTAAATTAGTCAACCTTTGATCATCATCATTCATACTCACACCCAATTCCTCTTAACTGATGCAATAACTGATGATAGTTCTAATAAATCTCAAAATTAAATCTATAACCATCTCAGGATTGCCATGGTTGCCATAATGGGGTGATCCCTTATCAACACTCAACCTCCAAGTGTTAGGGTGACAATCCAATGCACACAAATCCGTGCAACCAGTTGTATCCTTCAACACCAAGTTTGATAAATCTGTATACAACAGTATAGAACAGCCATCGTTCATCCAAGAGTAAGATAAGACCCCTGGCACCAAATCTAAAAGTCCTCTTACTTGCTACAATTTGATGAAGTTATACCCACTTAGCAATCTAGGATTATGATACTCACAAACACTAACTACAAATGACAGATGGACAGCATGTTTAGGATTAAGAATCCTCAAGGTTTCAATTGATAGTCCTCTCAAGGAAGTTTCGTTCAAAGTGTTCCAAGATAGTAGCTTCATAAAGCAAGAATTATCAAATCCCTTCTAAAAAGACGATCTTTTTGTGTACCTTGGATCCATCCACACTAGCGCATTCTTTTCTATGATATCATGAGTGCCAACATGAATAAGCTCCTTATCACAATCACCCACTTGAAACTTATCTATCTCCTCATGATTATCAAATTCATGCATAGACAATACACTGCTGTTAACACTCATAAAATTCACATATTCCTCATCATCTTCAGTGATGTCTTCATAAGTTTCATGCATACTTACTTCCCATCCCGAATGCTCATCATTACTTGTTGATACCTAAAGTGTAGCCTGCTGAAAGCTGCCTTCAACACCTGTTATATCCGCTATTCCGTCGCTGCAATCTGTACTTGTGTGTGGAGATTGATCCTCAAACTTCAAGGATCCAAATTCTTGATGTGGGTTGTCAAAATGAGTTAGAGCTGCCACAACCTTATCTTTCGTGACTATCAACTAATTCTTCCAATCATATAACTCATTAAGGCTTTGATAAGGATCAACTTCACACCATAAATTTTCAGATTTGTCTTCAAGAACATGACTCTTAAATTTAGTCACCTCTATGACATTTTCTTTGCATATTCTAGGTTTTGTGGTAAGGACAGCGTTGTGTTCGAAAAAGAGATCATCACATGCTTTCTCTCCACCATATTTTAGTGATGAAATACCTGGATCCCATGAACTTATGAGCTGATGGTTTGGATCTGAACAAGTAAGCTCATCGTGTTTCCCATGAATGGATGTTTCCTTAAATAAATTACTGTCAAAATCAAAAGTGTTGAAGCTAACATGGGCATTTCTCTCCATAGGTGCGGTTTGGAAATCAAACTGATAGACAATGTACCTTGGGAATTCTTTCCCAACATCTAAACTATTCTCACTGTGATGTAACAATTCTTCACTATATGCTGATTTGAAAACTTCAACATACTCGACTTCTCCCTGCTCTTTTTTTGAAAAAGAATTTGCAACCTCAATAAATTTATCATTTGCATACCTTTCCTTTGGTACATTTAGGTACTCCACCTCATAACTTCCTTGTCTCAGAACATTCTTTTCATGATTTGAGAGGTCACAGGAATGGTCCATGTGAAGTACCTTTCCGGAAAGTGTGGAAATTTTATGTTTGTTTGATTTGAAGGGAGCTCGTTTTGATGTTTCCTTAATTCTCTGTAATTGTTGTTTTGCTTGAGTAGCTATCAACTTCGCTTCCTTTGCCCTCATTAGCCATTCATCACACATTTCCTGGTTCCCCACTACAACTGGTGTGCTTGTCTACAATGTAATTAAGTCCTTTCCTTCCTCATGAATACTAGGCTCAAGCACAAATACTGCATTGTTGTTAGTAGACAACCCAAGACCAGAAATTTCTTCCTTTTTCAATTTTCTAATATAGTTATATAGTTTTTTCTTACTTAGATTTCCTTCCTCAAGTATTCCCAAAAACTCATCAAAGGAGACATGATTTTTGAAATCATTTGGTAATCCCTGGTACTCGGCAACAATTTTATTGGCTTCTATTTTCATTACCACCTGCTCATCCTCTTCCTTTTGTAGGAGTTTTTGAAGGGTACTTATTAGCACATTTTGATTTTCTCTAAAAGTGACGAGACTGTCCATTTGAATCATCGTTAGATAGCTGAAATTTCCAGAGTCACAAACCCAAACAGGCTAGCAAGATCTCCAGCTTTGATACCACTGTAAAATTCCTAAACTGTGGGTAATGATTTTTGCTCTTCAGTTTGCTCTTGACTTGCTAGATTTCCCTTTTTGGTTTCCTTTTGCACCAAATAAAGTGATTCACACATGCAGGTTTGGGCATATAGTAAAATGCATATAGGAGCAGTGACTGTGAAATTGCACCATGATTTCCATTACATTTGATTGAGTGATACATCAGAAAGTTACTAACAGAGACTAATGACTCCTACAGCATTTTCAAGGTCACTTCTGCATTAGGAACTTCGCCAATGTGCACAAACTTCATTTATCAAAGACTGAAAAACACATACAGCAAACTGAAACCTCTATTCGAGTATGTATATATGACTGTAAATTAAGAACAGCAATGCAGTTACTAAACTTGTTACAATTCCCAGCTGTATCAGCACGTTAAATATGAATTTCTGAGTGTTGTATAAACTGAAATGTAACTACAGCAACACAATCAAACCCAAAACTGCTCAATATACTGTGAAGGACTCCTACACTTTAGTAACAGCAGTGAAAGATTATTTTATTCAAGAGCTTCCTGTTGTGACCTTTTTCACACATCGCCCCATTGCAAATGGGGACCCCCCTAATTTTTGCTTCGTTTCAAACTTTTGGCTTGATTTTAGTTAGTTTTCCTGTTGTCTCTCTCTCTCTTTTCTGCTGTCTGTCTTTCTGGGGATGCGCCCGCCTGATGTGAGAATTTGGCCAAGTCTGTAGAATTAGGGTTTTGAGTCTTCTGGTCAATTTGAGGTCAAACAAAGTGAATATATTGAAAACAGGGATTAACATTGAGGTCAGTGTGCTTCCAGCAGGCTCTCAGCAAATTTTCATCAGATTCCGGCTACTTACTATTTTTAGTAAGTGTGAAATTTGGAGCATTTCCTCAGCATTTTTGAAGTTCCGACCAGTCACACTGCGTTTAGAACACGTCAAGCTGCTCGCGTGCAAAATTTGAGTTGAAACGGACAACTTTCTATTTTTAGCAGTTCAGCTTCCAAAGCAAATTTCAAGGGCTTGGATGCAGAGTTTTTCAACACATGTCTAGAGATTCCTTTTGGGTTTTTTGAGACCTTCGCGACAATATAACATGCAAAATGAGATGACAACTTTCAGAGTTCAGCCTACAGAGGCTATTTTTAGGGTTTGCATGTCAGGGTTTTCTTTGCATGTCTGCATATTCCTTATGGGTTTTTCGAGAGCTTCGCAGTGATATGACATGCAAGCGGAGATAATCACTTATTCAGGAACTTACTATTTTTAGCAGATGCATCCCAGCAGCCGCTCCCAGCTCTTCAGAATCACAAGCTGATCACAATGCAACAGAAACGAGAACAAACGAAGATCATTTGATATGCATGCAGAACAAATTAGGGTTTCCAGCTTCGGGGCCCGGAAAGAGGGGTAAAAAGTCAGAATTTTCGAAAACCGGTGTATACCACCGCGATCAGCATCTTTCAAGCTATCTGCTGGTAAAATTTGAAGGCAAATGGAGTACTTACTATTTATAGTAAGTCATTTTAGAAACAAGCTAAAAATAGCAAGTCAGTAGCAAGCGTCAGTGTCAGCAGGCCGGTCACGTGGTGAGGAGCGCCTCATTCGAATTTCAAATCAAACGAAGATGTGGAGGTATCAGAAACGAGCAGTTACTATAAATAGCAAACTACCTTCAGAAATATGCTATTTTTAGCAGGTCAGCTCAGAATAGCAGTGTCAACAGGGTAACGAGGTCGCGAAGATGCAGTGTTTAAAATTTCAAATCAATCCGAACTTCTGAAGTATGAAAATCAAGAGACTTACTATTTATAGTAAGAAGCTGGCGAAGGCGAGGAAAAGTGACTAAGTCTGAGAAATATCCTGCTTCACCTTGAATATGCGCCCTCTTCACAGATTGATGAGAAAAAGTTCTAAGTATAAGCTTCATCCTCCTGCCACCTCCAAATGCGCCCAGCTACAAGAAGCATCAAGAAATTTTCTAAGTGTTGATCTCATCCTGTAGACACCTCCAAATGCGCCCAAGTTGGTGGAGAAATTAGGAAAATTTTCTAAGGCATGAAATATCCTTCACCACCCTCCATATGCGCCCAAGTTGGTGGAGTAGAAGCATAAAAAAAAAAAAAAATTCTAAGGCAAGCTTCATCCTGCTCCCTAGGCAAAATGCGCCCAGCATACCTTGATGCCATGGAATAAAATCTGAGTGTTAGCTTCATCCTGCTCATGCCTCTATATGCGCCCACTTCAAGAGTTGTTGAAAAAGTTTCGAAGGCAAACGAATATCCCCCTCCTATGGCAAAATGCGCCCAACAAGCAAGTCAAAAAAGTCAACAAAGTTTATCCTTCACACATGCTAATATGCGCCCACCTCCAAGCAAGACATGCAAAATATATTCTAAGTTAAATTTCATCCACCTCCCTATGCCAAATGCGCCCATCCCTCTCACCCCCTCAAATGCGCCAAGAAGAGGAGAAAGTCAAAGGGGGCATTGAAATAAAGTTTATCCTCTTGCCTATGAGATATGCGCCATATGAAGAATGTGGAGTGAAAAGTGGTAAACAAGGTGGAATTGAAGAGTAAAATGTGCTAGGCGTGGGAATTTTAAAATGAAAATGTCCCTCATAGAATATAAAATGCGCCTAAGGTGATGGTGATGAATAATGCTAGGCGTTGGAAGTTTAAAAGGAAAAATGTTCTTCATGGCATATAATATGCGCCCAAGGCATTTTTAAAAGGAAATTTCTCCAAGGCAAGGGACGTAGAATTTTCTAAGTGAATCGAAATAAAAAAAAAAATTCTTCACCACAGGAAGAATGGATTGAAGAATGAATAAAATTTTCTAAGGGAAAATTTTTCAAAATGCTAAGTGATTCAAAATTTTCTAAGGCACAAAATGTTCTCCCTTGGGAAAAACGCCTAAGTCTGGAGAGGTGATGAAATTTCTCAAGACGTGAGCAAAATTGTCGGAGATGAAGTCGGAGGATGCCAGCTGCACAGGTTGATAAAAAAAATTCAAGTCAGAGCAACGAGAAATACTCACAGATGTGAAGAACAGGAATAAATTTGTTTTTCCAAGGTTCAAAATTCAAGAAATTAAATGAACCCGTTCATTGTATACCCATGAATTTGACAAATTCTGAAGAAAATTTTCTTCTGGGTATTGAAGATCTTCGATGAGAAGTTGATTTTAAGGTCTTCCATAGTTCGTCGAGGCCTTCAGGATGGAGATTTTTGATGGGCACAGGATTGATGAATTTCCTAAGGAAAATTTAAAAATATTTCTAAGGCAAGGAAAGAAATGTTTGTGAAGATAAAATGCCCCGGCGGATGAATTTGAAATTGGGTGCCTAGATAATTTTTGATCAAATTCCGGATGAAAGCATTTTTCTCGAGCTTGAGTTGGATGAAATGTCAGAGTGAAGTGCGCCAGGCAGAATGCAAGATGGGTTGGAAAATTGGCCAAGGCATGAAGAATTTGAATGCAAAATTGGCTAAGAAAGACGATGAACCCTTGGAAGATCGAAGCGTGAAAATCTTGGTAAGTAAGTTGAGTTTATATTATGAAGTGTTCTAATACTCTTCTCCTTGCTTGTTTTGCAGGAGGAACGTAGAGACCAAGCGGCGATGACTTAAGTGATCCAAGATGACATTTCAACCTCGAAGGAAAAAAAGTTGCAAGAAAATGGCTAGGTGTTGAGACTTAGTGACAGAGAAGAAATGTTTTCAAAACTCAAGATGGAGAAAAGAATGGAAGCTCGAGCAAAGTTGAAGAACAACGTCAAGAAGAAAATCAAGAATAGTGTGAACGCGTTTCAAGGCTGGAATCTTCTAGAAGAGTGATGGACATTAATGGCTCATTGATTACCCCACTCCTCTTGGTGGGGGTTTTTAGGGTGAATCTTGTTTAGGGCTGAGGTGGCACGATCTGGGCCATCCAGTCGATTGTAATCTGAGCCGTCCGTTGGACTTGGCCATCTATAAAAGGGGGAGTCCCCCTCATTTGTACCCTAGTAGAATTAGAGAGTAGAAGTTAGACGATAGACATAGAGTAGAGGGACAACTTAGAAGTAGCTTAGTATAGATTGATAGTGTAGTTGAAGAAGAAGGAAAGTTTTCCCTTTGAAAACTTTTGCAAGAGATTGTTCTGTAAAACTTTCATAATAAAAGATCTTTTCATTGATGGTGAAATTCGTCTTTGTTATGGATAGCTAGCGAGGTTTCTTCGTCCCTTCTACTTCAAGTAGCGTAAAGTAGCGTAATTTCATTTTCATGCAAGTAGATGTTAGCTGTGGAATGTGGTGTTTGATCTAAGCAAGCTTCGCTTATCCATACCACTAGCGGGCTCATTGATGGTGTGTTCGCCTTGTGTGGTCAATTGGAAACGTTGTGGGCCTAACTTCAATCACAGTTTGAATGAGGGTATGCGTCGTTGTGATGGTATCTTCATGTCAAGTGGTGGTTTGAACATCTTTAGTCATCTCCCCTAAAGATTGCACCAACTCCGTGGAAGCTGTCCGATGCAAGGCAAAGCGAAGTTTGGTTGAAGTTTGCTGAAGTTGAGCTCCATATCCCGCACTTAGAATAGATTTAGACTCTCTAAACCCTGCAACCACTTTAAATTCAGTACTTTCTAGTTAGTTCAGGAAACAAGAACTTCATTGACAAATCTTTCAAGCATTTGAATTCCTTTCTCCGCTGCCGAACAATTCCGTAAGTCCCCTTGAAATACCAGCAAATCACATCGAGCCAACTGAGACTATTCGCATTGAAGGAACCTTGGAGTTGAACGCACGAACTCTCTTGCAATCTTAGCGTGCTAGATACTTTGATCAAGAGAGGATAGGGTAGCCATTGGCGACTTTATTCTACGTTGGTGCGGTCACGAAAAACACATCAACACTTCCTAGGATGAGCTATTGTATATCAGAAATATAGTACTGTCTGTAACAGCAATGTCAATGATGATTATCTGAGCTCTACAAACAAACACAGCTTCAGCACCCTGACTTAGGCGACTCACCCAATCTCATCGCAAATAGACTTTACATTTATCAGTACATGACTCAATACAAGGGGAAGAAACGCCCAGACCTAGGTAAGCAAGGCGTCCTCAAGATTGGAAGAATATCACAACTTCATGAGATTTAGTCGGCCCTAACAGTTCACACGTCTCAACATCAAATGTTTTCCTACACAATGGTGCGCCAGCTGTAACACTACCCAAATGCCCTGATAAAGTCCCCTGAAGCAGCCACGACCAAGAATATGACTCGAGTATGAGTCGTCTTCCCTCAATAAATCCCGTCTTACCTCCTTCAGCCGACTCCACACCCAATTCCGTAAATTAAAAACTTTCCAATTCTCACTAAAAACATGTAAAAGTAACATCTAACAAAGATAATACAATAAAATTTCTTCCTTTCTTTATTGATAAACATGTACAAGTTACAATATGTTTCCACATGAATTTCATTTTCATTGCAAATATAAATCAGAGTTAAAAGTAATACAGTTACATACATAGCTCGTAAGCTTTTGCACAAATAGAAGTAAGAAGGTCCAGGAATCCGTCCTTTCAAATCTTGGTACATCGGCCGCTTGCTGTGGAGGAGAAACATCACTCGGGCGCTTTTCCGCCAACCACGGACTTATAATGCGGTCCCCCGCACGATCATTTTGCAATGAACGCCCTCCCTTCGAAGAAGAGATTGGTAGGGTATCCTTTAACGATTACCAACTGAGCATAGTGCTGTGTCCTACACAACTAGTACCTTGCTATTTCACAATCACGAACTAGTACTCGGATCACAATGAACTGACAGTGTAGTCTCAACTATCTCACATCTAGGTGGATGTCGTACCTTTCACTACTTTGGCCAAAGTATTCTCATTCAGTACTTCGAATGAAGGTCATCTATCATAAACACTACTCAGGGCCGATTTGACTTAAGGCTTCCTTACTCTACGCATAGGTTTTGTCCTTCAATGGATGAAACCGTCATCCCAGACATCCTACAATCATACTAACTTAATGGAGATGAACAGTCTGCAAGTGTCTTTATTTTATTCCTCCTATTCAGGAAATCTTTGTCCTAGGAGTACTTAGCTTATTCAGTTATCTAATAACCTAAGCTAAAAGACCATACTTGACTAGACCTTCATTTCGATCCTAGTAGTAAATAAGTATATCTACGTATTCTCCATATAGAGATCATACAAGTTTGCAAAAACATTCAAATGCATATAAAACCCTTCACTATATAATGCAGATTTAAGTAAAGCTACCCTTGAGCTCTTTAATCATTTGATTCTCTTTTCACTACCCCCTTATTCTAAAGTTCTTATACATTTGCCTTAAAATGAAATGCACAAAGAAAGTTTGCCCAATCAGTTCTTAAATAGCTTTGAACTATTTGAAATCTCAAACACACAATAAAGAAAATGTAACCTTTCAACAAAAATTACAAAGAAATTGAAAGTCATGCCTGATATTCTAAGAGTACGGTGAACTCCAAGGTTACTCTTTCACAATGGCAGAATAGCGCTCCAAGATCACTCTCTCACAATGGCACTCCACTATAGAAGATTTGCCCAGCAATGACTCTTAATTCTCACAAAGTATCACAGACTGTAATGCTGCAATTGCTTGTCAAATACTGTCCAAGTTCTCTATATCTTGCTCACTCAATATTTAGAAAATGTAGTAATATGATAAATGTCTCATCACAGAAAAACGGAATTCTAAACTCAATGGCTTCACTCCACTCAAATCTTAAAAAGAAGACTTAACACTGTAATTTAACTGGTAAAAGCTCACTGTATTTATTTCACTCGGTATATAGGAAATGCAGCAATTTAAAGAATACACAGCAACTCGAATGAATTGGTATGGGAGCTCTCAAAATGTTGTGAAACTCGTATTTAGCAAGAGGTGAGTTGAGAAGAGTGAAAGGGCGTCATTATATAGGCCCGAATTGCAACAGATTTCCACTTATGAAGGCATGCAAATTGACAACAAGTGCCCAGAAACAGTCAAAAGGACATTTGGCGGATTCCTTAACCCTAAGTCATCAAATTGCAGGTGATTCGACCTCCTTAGAGCCAGCAAGTTAAGACTTCTTCAGCTCTCACATGGCGGATTGACAGCAAGGCGTTTTCAGTTTTTCTTAGGGTTTTATTGAGGCAGAAAATCCGTTCCAGATGATACGTCATTACAGCAACTCACCACGTCGCCATTTTCGTTGCCCTAAGAATAGTGTTCATTCATCTCACAGGCTCGGTCGCAGCATACGTGCGAACCAGACGCGTTTTCTACCTGCGCGTGGCTTTTCACGCGATTTTCATGCTTATAACATTTCTTTCCTCTTTTTAAATATTTCAGATGTTTATTATAAACAATTCAACTTCCTCTTTGATTTTGATTAATTCAAACAAAAGGCACGATTTCCATAATGAGATAAAAATCGAAATATTTCATTACGGCTTAAGGATTTAAATCCTTTGAGTTCAATTTTTATTTTATTGAATATTCTTCTATTCGAATTTGCTCTTCACAATTTAATACGTTTTAAATAAAGCTTTAAAATATGACTTCATTTAAAACTAATTTAATAATTTTTCCATGATATTAAATATTACTCAAAGTATTATTTACTTAATTTCCAAATCCTTTGATTTATATATTTAATATATAAATATATATTTCCGTTATAAAAATATTTACTTTAATACATATGTATGTGTATATAAATATTTAAATATTTCTATTTAAATATATTAGATTATATATACATACATATATATTTAGTAATATTATAATATAAATATATATTAATATACGATTAAATATATAAATATTTACATATTTAAATATTTACACTTATACGTACTAAACGTTAAACATGTATATTGCGAGCCAGTCAGCGTACTTTCAGTATACATTTTACGTCATTGTGTAAATATGTAAATATGTAAATCCCAAGCAAATATAATAATAATAGCATCGTTATACACAGGCGATAGGTAACGTGAGTAGGTATATACATGTATATCCTGTATGCATATGTGTTTGTATACCATGTCGATACGTACGTATGGCATATCCATCTGCCAAGCATACGTATGTATCGATATGTATATACATATGGATATGTGTACATGACATACATGTATACACGTACTTGCCTGACCTATCCATTCATATTCTCACACATGATTAAAACACAAGAAGTCAGGCATAAGTAATCATCATTCAGATAGCACAAAGAAGTAACCAGATTCCCTAAGCCTATGGATGACTTACCGTTGTCTCGACAAACAGACTTGGCTTACTCATTCTATAGTATGTGTGTGTATGCTCAATTTGGTAATCGTTACTGTTTACCCGACCAAGTTCCTCCCCGAATGATGTCTCTCCTCTGTCCGAAGGTACAGTCTTCATACCTGCACATCATGACATGACATCGGCAGTCATATGCTCATAACAAGGTAAAAACATCTCACAAGTTAGAATAACATTATTCCATAATTATATGCAACATTTAATCAAGACTAATCATTTAGAAGTAACAATCAAATGAAATCATCATTTAAACAGGACTCATTCATTTAATAACGAGGTCAACCATGTTTTATTCATCATCAAGATTCAAACATTACGATCAATTGCCCTATACAATAGTAGCTATAATATCGGGATGTAACAACTCCCTCACTGCAAAACACATTTTTCTTATATTTGCTCCCTTCTCTCAAATACTCGACCTCTACAAGGCTCATCTGTTAGGAAAGAAGGCATCCATGGCTTCCACACAATATTATACCCTCAAATCTGTAGAAAGCCCTCTCAAAAATCAAATTTCTATGGTGACAAAAACTCCATAAACTGTAATTTTGAAAATCATAAAAGAGACCATAATTCCACTTCACATTCCCAACTAGGGTTGGTCTTCCACAACCGAAATGAGAGCCATCAGATTTTCTCAAACCCCAAAGCAGGAGCTCGACCAGTTGTTGCCGTGAAAATATGCATTCCAAAAAGTGCCAAACAAAATGACTCTCTTTCTTTTATTTTTTCCCCATTCTTTTCAAAAAGTGACTTTGTAAAGTCATTTTTAAAATATTTCATTGGATCACTTAAAGAACATTTCACTAAGCCACTTTATAACTTGATTTATTAATTATTTAATATCCCCCTTTTAAATATAATTTAAGACTTAGGCAATATTAAATAATTAAGTCACTTTGTCCAAATTTTGGGGTCATTACAGCATTTGGGGGAGTTTTGCTACAACTCTACCTTCCATATGTCCATTAGGATGTCTCCATTCATTGCATTGTATGGTTAAGAAGCTCCTAGGTTTGTTGATTTGCTTTTTAGAGATTGTAGGGTGCCTAGAGCCAAAGATCTTCTTTAGAAGAGTAAGGATATCATGAGATCTCTGAAAGAATATACAACATACTCATAATCAGCGGAAGTTGTATGTTGATTAGCATTACATTGAGCGGGCTTTTGAGGTAAGAGACATAGTCTATTTGAGATTGCAACCTTATAGGCAATCCACACTCAAGAAGAGTGGGTCAGAGAAACTTAAGCCCCGCTTTTATGGACCATTCATAGTCACCAAGAGGATTGGAGAGGTGGCTTATGAACTTGAGCTACCTGAGAGTAGCAAGATGCACAATGTTTTCCACGTTTCTCGCCTTAAAAAGGCACTTGGTCAAAATGTGGTTCCTTCTACAGAGTTACCTCCTTTGGATGAAGAAGGCAAGTTGATATTGGTTCCAAAGGTTGTGATTAAGGTCAGGGAGCGTACTCTGTGGAAGAGGGTGATTAAGAAGTATCTTGTGAAGTAGAAGAATTTGTTAGTAGAGGATGCTACTTGGGAGAGCGAGCAAATATTACAGCATCTAGAGTTGCGATTGTTTGAGGACAAGCAATCTTGGGGAGGGAGGACTATAATGTTCCCTTCTTGTACCTGATATGTTGGAGAGTTCCATTAGCTTATTCCAGGGTTCCCGTAGGCTAAGTGGAGTTGGTTAGGGGACTCAGAACCTGTGTTGGGATTTGTGATGGTTTTCAATGCTTTCTGGCAAAGGTTACTATTTATAACAGTGGCCATTTTCAATACTTACTATTTATAGTAAGTCTTAGTGCATCTCAGATTGTGCCAATTTGGTGTTTGGGAACACTTACTATTTTTAGCAGTTGCTATTTTTAGTAAATGTATTTTTGGCAACTGGTCCCAGCCTCTGTTACTCCAATAGCGTAATATTTCCTGTTTGGGTATTGGTGAGTTCTAAGGTTAATCAAATTAATATTTGTATCTTTCGTCACTTATGTTATAAAGTCAGTTTATAACTTAAGTGAGGGTCATGTGTTCATCAGAAAGGACCTTGTCTCATGCCTAAGGAAAGGTGAAAATAAAGTTGTTTTAAAAGCCAAATTATAAGCCTCCAAAAGTGGACGCCAATCTTGGGGAGACATAAGGATTTTAAAATAAAATCAAAAGCTCCTGAAGGGGGGCGTGGGAGTCTTGGAGGGAAAAATTTTCAAACTTGGTTGCCCTAATTTCCTTCCCACCTCTATAAAAGCATCTCTTTGGCTCTCATTTGTTTATCCATCTTTTGGCAATATAATAGGATGTTGTTGGAATGTTTCTAGGGTTTCATTTCTGCAAGTTGAGGATGAAAACCCTCACCATTGGTAGCTAGTTTTGATGGTGAGAGATCCACCCTAGCTGGGAAAAGTGATTCTACTTCAAGGATCACATTGAGTATTCACGGAGTTCTGATTTCTATCATTTTGGAGGTTGAACAATGAAGATCTTCTTAGTATTTTGATGTGGGATCAACAGTTTATGTGTGCTTGGGATTTTGCTTCATTTTGGTGGTGTTTGGAGGTGATTAAATGCTTTTTCAAAGGTCTGATATACGTTTCCAGAATTCTAGAAACTCACTTTTCACAGTGGCTGGAAGTGCAAAATTGTTTGTAGTTCTGTGAATGATCGAGGACTCATTCTAGGTATTGTTGCAAAGGAATCCTCATAGCTAGCCACCACATTTCAAGTATTCATTTGCAAGTTTTGGTGGAGTTCTGATTTTAGGGAGCAAATCACCCCTCCTAGGGGACTGTGCCACTTTGGGAGTTGTGCAAATCAGGTTTGCTGTTGTATAGATCTGCAATCTGCCTTCTATAGCGTTCATGCAGCTTTTTGTTGAAGATTAAGAGCCTTGGTTGGTTGGCCTACATCATAGCTTGGTTTGTTGCAACATAGGAATATATTGCTGCCCATTGAATGACTGTAAGAGCCTCATTTGGGACTGTTATCAGATCTGAAACTACTGTTATCAGATCTGCAAATCATTTCAATAAGTCTGATTTCATTGGATGTTATAACCAATATATGTTGTAATAATGCAATGTGAAGAAAATGGTATTTCATGGTCGTTTCCAATAATGTCCCCATTTTGAGTGAGCATCAGAGTTTCGTGGTTTAGCCTATCATTGGGTCCTTGTAGGCTAATAATGGTGATTAGAGGGTCCTGTTGTGGAGATATTTGGTATCTCAGTTGGCAGTTTGCAGCATTGGCACCTCCAAATCCTTTGTATATTCTGAGGCTCGATAATTCAGGGGTTTCTGGCCTTATGTGTATACACTTACTATTTATAGTAAGTCAATCGGATGTTAGAGACCCACCTTACTATTTTTAGTAAGGCATCCAAATGGACAGAGAATGCAGTGGGCTACCTCCTGGCATAGACGGAATTCATTTATGAGGTTTAATATTGGAGTTATGAAGTTTTAATTATTATTAAAGTGATGCTTTAATAATAATTAATTATTATTATAAAGTGCACTACATTAAATGTTTTATTGACTTTATTAAGAAAGGGATATTTAATGATTATGAAGTCATTATTAAAGAACATAAGGGAGAATTAAGGATTTTATTTAAAAGGTATTTTAATGATTTTTAAGTATACTTTTATAATAAGTGTTAAGTGTTATTAAAAAGGGGAGATATAAGTGGTTAATAAAGTATACTTTATATTTTAATGTTGTGCACCAAAAGGGAGGGAAAAGGAGATGAAATTAAAGTAAATTATATGAGATGAAGTCAAATGCAAATTGAACATTATAAAAGGGCATTTGTATTTCATTTCATTTATTATTAATCTTGATCATTTATCAAATTGGCTTTGTGCTTTGCATTTGGAGGTGGAGACCTAGGGTTTTCAGCTGCAATGATCTTGGAGAGCGTAGCTGCTTCTTGAATCGAGCTTACCGAGGGTGTGAAAGATCATCTGAGGTTTGCTGATTGGTGGCTTCATACAGAGGTCACATTTGTGCTTCATTGAAGAAGAAACTCAGAAGTTTACAAGGGTTTTGAAGATTAATCATTTGCTGATCAGAAGTTGTTATCCTGGTATGATCTTATTGTAAATTCAAGCAATAATTAATCAGTGTTGATCATTTGATATATTTGTTTTCAGCATTTCTTTGTTCTGCAATTTTATGCATTATCTGGTGTAATGTCCCAAAATTTTGAGTCAGCTTAATTAATTAATTTATTTAATGCTGTCGAAAAGGCTGAAAAATTAAGACAACTTAAATTAATTAATTAGAACAAAAGTAACTTAAGATTAGAAAAGTTAAATAAATGAAATAAAGTAACTTCTGGATTTTTAAAAAAACAGAAAATGCAAGCAGTCACCAGGAGTTACGAAATGGAAAGAATAAAAAAATTGCTAGAAGCTCATTTGAGCAGGTTGGATTTGCTTTGTAAAACAAGTTTTTGGGCTGGAGTCATCCAGAACTTTGTGAGGACGGAGTCCTTCTCACAGAGAATATCATCTACGGTGTTGGAAGATACACCCTGGGTGATTGCTAGAGAAATCACACAGGTTTCTCGCTTGATTTTAAACGACTGTTTCTTGATGAAATTTTGGTAGGATCTTTAAAGACTATTTTCAGAATTTTCAGTTTTGAGAATTGAAGTTGTATTTTCTGAGTTTTGTGATTCGGTGAAGTCTACTATCAAGACAAAATTCCCCTATTTTGGTTTGTCAATCAAAAGCATTGAGACTGATGTAAATTTATGAAGAAAACGTGCATTCTCCAATAATCTCTAGAATTGGTAATTCACGAATTGAGGCTCTGGTTTCTTTAAATTCCAAAAATTTGGTTTATACTAGAAATATAGCCTTGAAATGATAGCAATAATTGAAATCCGTGATATTTAATAAGCACCACCGATTAATTCATGAGCCAGCATATATCCTAGGACTTCGAAAAATTGTAATTAAAGTTATCGGGCCTCTATGATGTATATTTTCATTCATTGTGTCCCAAAATTTTGAGTCAACTTAATTAATTAATTAATTTAATGTTATCGAAAAGGTTGAAAAATCAAGACAACTTAAATTAATTAATTAGAGCAAAAGTAACTTAAGATTAGAAAAGCTAAATAAATGAAATAAAGTTACTTTTGGATTTTTAAAAAAAAGGAGAATGCAAGGAGTCACCAGCAGTTACGAAATGGAAAGAATAAAAGAATTTCTGGAATCTCATTTGAGCAGATTAGATTTTGGATTTTAGAGAACAGGGTTTTTGGTTGGGTTGAACAGGAGTTCACCAACTAGCTTTGTGAGGACAGAAAACCTTCACAAAGAACATCACCTTTGATAATGAAAAATGTTTCCTGAGTGATTGCTGGAGAAATCACACAAGTTTCTTGCATTGGTTTTAATCTTTGAAATTTCGGGAGCTTTCAGGAAAATAACCTAGGCGTTTATCAGATATTATAGACTACTCAATAAATTAATTCCAGAATGTTGCTGTAACACAGCTGAAGGTTTAGATTTCCAATGTCTAGCAAGTGTCAAGAGTTGAAAACGGGAGATATGATTGAAGAATCGACAATGAATTCTTGTAGCCGATAAATAATAAGGAGCCGTCCCAGTTTAGTAAACTCGTAATTCTTTAGGGGATTATTTTAATAACTCAGAATCTTCTTAATACTGCCGTTACATTCATTGAAGATGTCAAGAAAAGAGAAGTCGTGAGAAATTCAAGAAACTCATTGAACGCCAACTCCAGACTAAGTTGCAGTTTGATAGAGTCGATGGCTTGCTATGGATGCGAGTCATTCTAATGCCGGGATTAAAGAACATGAACCAGTCGTCGGTGTAACCATTGCTTTATGAAGCTCAGGCTTGTATTGGTGCTAGAGTTAATAAACTTTAAAAAAAATTCGTGGAAAAATCAACTAAAGGATATCGTGGCTTTTCTAATGAGTCACCGTGGCAATTAGAAAAGAGGAAATCGACACAAGAGGAAGAATTGAGACCCGTGGGAGCTTGTCTAGAAAATTGGGAAGGTGACGTGGCTTGTTTCTGAGCAGACCATGTGGGAGTCTTCAGTGAATTCTCACCTTTCATTGGAGTCGGGTTTAGAGATATAGCTCCACTGTGATGCATTTTATTGGGATTTCAGATATCAAATTGTTTGCTCGTCTTATTCTATACACTCCCACCATTACATTGAACGGCTCAGTTTATAATGAATGGCCGGGTTCCATTAAAGAAAACGGCCCAGATCATAGGAGATTTAGTGTATGATGATTTTCATGTGTGACGCAAGGAGGAGCATGGGACATTCTGGTTAATTCATCACCAGGTCTAAGAGTCGCTTCATAGTCATTCTCTTCCTTTGGAAACACGTACGGGTAGAAGAGACATGAAAGGAAGATAAGTTGTGTAGCCTTTATAAGACGTTAGCCAATTGGAGTCCTCTAACATCAAAGATTTGTCGTATAGCTGGGAAGAGTGCAGTCATTACAAGAAGCAATAATTCTGGAACTTATATGTAAATATCTGCTGCTAGCTACAGGTCAAAGTTATATAGCTTTACTTGACTCTATGTTGGCAGAGTAATACTCTGATAATACTCTGATATGTAATATTCTGAGTTAATAACTAATACTATGGTGTTCTTAGCATACTCCTTTCTTATTTGAAAATGGTATATTCATTATTTTGAAAATGGTGGAGGTCCTTTATGCTGGAGTCTTTAATTTAACAATTCCAAACATTATACACAATCTGGAAAACAAACTCAGAACAACAGCAGGACAAACTGTATGACGAAATGCCTGTTTGTATGAATTGTTGAAATCGAAAAAAATTATATCTGCAAATAGGGTAGCATCTTACATCTGGTAAATATTTCAAAAAATTAAAAAATCAGTGAAGGCAGTTTCCGTAGCAAATACCCCATCCAAGGCGGGATATTACATTTCCTCTCTTTGCTATGTTATGAATGAATGTCATATTATGTTGCAAACACTTGTATGCAAACAAACCCGCACTTCACAATACATTCAACAAAACAAATCAAAAAATAAAAAATCAGGGGCAGTTGTTACAATCCTTTGTACACTTCTAAGTTTTGTTTTTCTCTACAATCTACAAGATTCTTTCCTCCCCTACTCTCTAATTTTCTTCCAATTCTTTTGCTTGACCATCCTCTACTAATACTAAGTCTTACAAGTACGAGAGATTGATTGGCATACTAGTTGGTTCACCAATTCAATTGTGTTGATGTGATTTTTATGACCGCACCAATCAGCAGAACAAAGTTGTCCGAAGGCTACTCCGTTCTCTCTTGATCAAAGTATTCCATGCGCTAAGATTGCAAGAAAGTTTGCACATTCAACTCCAAGGTTCCGAAATACTTAGAATACCCTCAGTTGGTTTGATGTGAATTGCTGTTTTCACGAAGGGACTTACACAATTGTTCAGAATTCTTGCAGTTAACAGTAAATGGATGATTGGAAGGGATTTGTGCAATACGGATGATTTAGCAATATAGTACATTTTCCTAAAACTAACCAAAGATGAACGGAATTGAAATGAGTGTAAGGGTAAGAGGGTTCTAGATTCTACTCTAAGGTGGGACGTAGGATCAATCTTAACAAGCTTCAACCAAACTCTACTCCGCCTCACGCTGGACAGCTTATACAAAGTAGGTGCAATCTTCAAAGGGATAACGGGAAATTTTCAAATTACAATCTAGCATCTAGATACCATCAAAGCGACGCATACCAAGATGTGAATTGCAACTGAAGTTAAGCTTATAAAATTCTCCAGTCGACCACACAAGGAAAACTTGCCGTCAACAAGCCGCTAGTGGTATGGAATGAAACGAAGTTGCCTTGATCAATGCCACACATCCACAGCTACTATCTACTTGCATGAAATGAAAATGTTACTTCTTTAAGCTACTCTACGCTACTTGGATTCAAAGGGATGAAGAAATCTTGCTAGCTATCCACAATGAAGACAAATTTCACCATCAATGAAAAGATCTTCTATTATGAAAGTGTTACACAACAATCTCTTACAAAAGTTTTCAAAGGAAAACTTTCCTTCTCCTCCAAACTAAGCTATGCTAAGCTACACAATTATACTATCACTCTCTCTGCTCTAGTCTGATCTCCAATCTGATTCTAATGTCTAATCTAATGAGGTACAAATGAGGGGGACTCCCCCTTTTATAGATAGCCCAGTCCAATGGACGGCTAAGATTACAATCAAAAGAGTGGCTAAGATTAAGCCACCTCAGCCCTAACCCTAAAAACTGCCAGAATGGGGAGTGGTACATTAAATGAATCAAAGATTGCCACTCACTCCCAAAATAGTAAAGGCAATTAATGCCCATAATCAGTCTTCTAGAAGATCCTCATCCAGTAGTGCATTCCCATTCTTCTTCTCTTTGGCTGCAAACTCAATGAACCTGCCAAGTACAGCCTCAACCTCCTGAACTGAAATGGGTGGAATGTAATCAAGCTGGAACTCTAACACCGTGACTGACGGTTCATGCCGTGCACAAGACTTTCTCCAAGCGACTAAGGAATCCTGCGTGCTCTGAATCAAACTGGAGAAGGTAGAGGTGTTCTCAAAGTCATCCTGTACGAAGGTCTTCACCTCTGAAAAGAAAGGCACCAGCCTACCCCTCAAATTATCAGCAGTCACCTCATCTGGATTCAACCGCCTAGCAAATATAGCCTCGAAAGTATTCTGGACTCCATCAATGATATTTGTCATAGCCTTCCGTACTCTAGTTGAATCCGCCTGTGCTGCGTCGAAGAAACCACGTCCCGTGATTGCTGAAGAATACCATCTAGAAAAGTCATACCTGTCATTCTCCTGAATGACCCCTCCATCAATCAGCAACCGCAAAGGAACATGCCTCAATGCCTCAAGACGCTGAATAACTTTGCTCTGATAAACAGAAGCATCTCCCCAGGCCTGATCAACTGCCTCCATCCGTGCCAAAATACTAGAAGCCTGCTGAAAAGCAAGAGCAAGGTCCTCCATAAACTTTTTTGTCTCAACACGAACTCCTGTAACCCATTTGTCTGCCTCCTGTGCCATCTTCCCTAACTCCAACAAGCCACTAATCGACTCTCTAGGTATCTTAGGTGGAAGCTCTATCGCTGGAATCTCCTGCCCACAAGGACGAGACAGCTGCTGCACATATCCTATCAAGGCCTTATGCTCTCTTTTCAACTTCTTGTACTTTCCTTCCTTTTTAAATAATCTATCCTTGAGGGCGAGGTAGGAGTTATCACACTCCTCTACAATCTGTGCACCTGTGGGGTGTCCTAACTCCAAAGTTGTGACCACGTAGTTCTCGGGTACTGCTTCATCTCGGTCACAATCAACCTGTGGCACGGCCATGTGAAGGGTGCGAGAACCATCCTCATCAGTTGATATCTTTGAAAACTTTCGTGCTCTCTTCTTCTGTGGAGGTGCGCTAATCCTGTTCAAAAATTCTTCCATCTCAACTGTTGGATCAATCTCTTCACTGGGGCTTCTTCTCATCCTATCTCTGAGCCAATCAGGTACTGTATACTGTATATCAAATGGCTGATGTCTTGTGCCTCTACTTCACGGACTTGTTCAACTTCTATATCATTCTAGTGAGGCTCATCGTCCTCAAGTGGCTGAGTATCTCCTGAAACTATATCATCATCTCTTCCAAAGCCACCTCTAACTCTTGCTGAAACTGAGGGTCAGTAGCAGTCCCCTCATCAGTTTGCTGATCATCTCTACTAGGTGCGTTGACACTCTAGCCAACTGACTCTCTCCGAGGTGGCTGATTATTCTCTTGTACCGCTTGCACCTGATTCAACGCATTTCTTTGATCAGCAAATAAAGAAACCTCCTGTATACTTGGAGAACGTGTCTCCAATGGCCTAGGTGACTCAACTACAACTCGTGGAGGCTCCGGCTGAACAGGCTCTTGCCGAACTAGCTCTTTCCTTCTAGATTCCGGACCTCGTGTGATTTGCTTCTTCCTGCTAGTGGTAGGTGTTCTGTGATCTCCCATTAAATTGTAAGTCAAAGCAATCGACCTACTCTTCAACCTGCTCACACGCCTGTCAACCCATGCTCTAGTAAATGTCAAGACTGGAATAGAAAGTGTGTCCAAATCTGCAATCTCTGGTTCTGACCAATCCGGGAGTGGAAGTGGAGTATCTCTTACTGCTCCATAATCTGGATGGACAACGTCCATGTCCTCATTCACCTGGTTTGGCACCAGAATGACTTCACACTCCCTGATCATGTTTATTGGCAACCTAGAGAACATTCTCTTCCTGACTTCAGCCTCGTCCGATGCATCAGCCCAATAATCCTCAATGTTTGCCTTGTGTTTAAACTCTTCTGACAGTACCCATTTGATGTTGTTATGCGGATCATAGTGCTGTCGGCTGGTGTGATAGGAAAAGTGATAAAACTGAAGCTCGCTCTCGGCTTCCTAGCTGCCTGTAATGAAGGACACACTTCATCGGAATTGCCCATGACAATTGGGAAGTCAACACCTCCCTTCTTCTTTTTCTTCTGAATTTTATCGTAGGCAACCAATTGCCTAGATATCTCTAACATTAATATTCTGTTGGTTGGGTACTTAGGCAGCCTATATGGATACGACGAAAATCCTTGCAGCCTAATGTAAGAGAACTTCGGAAACTATATAAACTAGCACCCATACCTCTCAATCAATTCCTGAGCTTCCCTCGAGATCCTGTGATGCATCCGCTCCTGAAGCAATCTCGCGATGTGCATGGTGAAGGCGTCATTGACACGCCTGTAATGAGTAGTACTAGCCAAATGCAACTGCGAACAAGCCTCTTGAATTTTAAACTGATGAGAACCACAGCCAACAGGTTCTTTATATGAAATTCCTCTATACTTCGTCATACAGGCCAGCATGTAAATGATGTAAGAGCCCATATAGAATGTCTTCGTTCTTCTCAAGCTCAGGAGCTGCTCGTGCAAATTGTCACTGATCATTGCAGCCCAGTTGACGTAGTCCTTTCCTTCCAGCATGAGGTTGATGTAGTAGAACATCCATGGCTCAAAAATAAAAGATTGCGGGCAACCTCCAACTCTGCTCAGCATCATGATAAGATCACAGTACTCCTGCTTCAAGTCATCCGCTATGATTTGTCTCGGTAGCTTCGTACGAGAAGGCTTGGGGTTGCTCATCCAGTGAGTATTGATCGTTTCTGTACATCTCTCGAATGCAGAAGCATACATTCGCTCAACTCGCTCCCTTGATTTGTAAATCATGTTCCTATGCACTGGGATTCCAAAAGCTTCGCCAATAGCTGAAGGAGTGAGGTTGGCGAGCACTTGACCATCTGGTGACATGATTGACCTGTGATCCTTCTCGTAGCAGTTGGCGCACTCCATCATCAGCTCCGAACACTGAATGGCTGGTGGGAAACCAGCAGCTGCATATAACCCACTTCGAATGATGTTGTGTGAAGTGTTTGAAGGCTGATGATGACCAATTCCTAGTATTTTGTTCTTGAACGCCTCCAAGTTGAAAGAGCCCAAATTGGTATCAGTCAGCTTGCCCAACTTTGAAGTGAACTTTGACTCTGGCATAAATGTCTTGCTCAATTTCTTTATAACTGCTTGTCTGGATGCACCATTATTGTCCTTGCCAATTGTCCTTGCCTCAGCCATCTGCAAAACAACGAACATCCATGAGTAAATTAATTTAGAAAATAAATAAAATATTGTGCAGGGGCTGCCAGTCGACTTCAAGAACTTGAGAAGCTGCAATAACATTTCTCATTCGCAAACCTCAGCTTCTTCTTCAACAGATTTCGAACTTCAATCACTTAGAAACAAACTTCTAAGCAAGCTTCAGCAACTTAATACTTCAAGAAATCTGCCAACTTTAATCAGCACTTGGGCCTTTGTAAATTTGCACTTCACACTCTCAGCAAATCAGCAAGTGCGCACTTCCTCAACAACACTCAGCTTCAGCAATGTGATCACTTCAAGCTTCAGCAATATCCTTCTTCAAATCGAAATTTCTCACTTGCATTGGCAACTTCAAACTTCAGCAACAAAATCGAGCTTCAGCAACTCACAAGTTTCAGCCTTCAGCAAATTCTAACTTCAGCCTTAGCAACTTCCAACGCCTTTCACTTAGCAACTCACTCTTCAGCAACTTCCTCCTCAGAAATTCGAACTTCTTCAACAGATTTCAAATTCAACACTGGACTCAGAGCAAATCAAGTTTCTCTTCAGCTGTGAAAAAGAAGTGAATAACCTTCAGCACTTATAGGAAATTCGAATTCTAGAAGAAGGCTAAGTTTAGCCAGTGCATTAAATCTCCACTACTTCATTTGAATTTCCCTCCTCTGGCATTTTTGACACTTGTCTGAGAATCTCAATCTTCTAGAAGTTCAACTTTGACTGCCACATTTCAAATTCATTTTTGAAAATTTTTAATTTAAATTCATCTTTTAATTCACCAGCCAGAGCTCTGTCTAGCAAATTTTAAATTTTACTTCTCTTCGGCTCTGGAAAATTCATCTGTGAAGAACTTGATCAAAATCATCTAGGCAATTCATTTCGAATTCATCGTTCAAAACATTTTCCTTTCAAAAACCATTTTATTCAAATTTGCCTTAGAAATTTTAAAATTTTCCTTTAGGAAAATTCACAATTCCAACACTGATAAAATTCTTCATGCTGAAGCCATTGGCGAAGTGCGGAAGACATAGAAATCCATTTCTCATCGAAGATCATCAGTACCCAGAAGAAAATTTTCTCCAAAATGCGATGAATCCATGGGTACGCAACGAACAGGTTCATTTAAATTTTTAAAAATTTTGAACCTTAGAAAAATATTATTCAATCAATTTAAAACCGTTCTTCATCTCTGTGAACATCCTGTTGCTCTGACTTGAGAAGTTTTTAAATTCATCCTGCAATGCCAATATCTTCTGACTTCATCTTCGACAAACTTTACTCATCTCAAGGAATTTCATCATCTTCCAAGTCTAGGCGTATTTTCTTAAGGAAGAAAATACTTTGCCTTAGAAAAATTTCGAACCACTTTGAAAATTTTGCCTGTGAGAAAAATTTTATTCAACTTTGTTCATTTGCCAATGAGAAAAATTTTATTTCATCCAATACGTATTTGCCAGTGGTGGGAATTTATCAACTTCACTTGGAAAATTTTCCATGAAGGCACCTAGCACATTTTATTTTTCATTCACCACTTTGTATTTTATTCATCACCTTGCATTTTGAAATTTTTATCCTCCACAGGCTTAAGAATTCCAACGCCCAACATATTATATTCACACTTGAAGGGGAATATTGAATACGCCTAGCATATTTAACTTCAAGCTCAACACCTTAGGCGCATATCACATGTAGAGAGAAAACTTCACATCCACGCCTAGCATTATTCATTCTACCACCTTGGCATTTTCAACGCCTAGTAACACTTACCACCTTAATTGTACCCAAAACCAAAATTTTTGCTTCACTAAGGCATTTTGCTTAATTGAGTCTTAATCTTGTTAAAGTGTGTCAAATGGTCGTTTTTGGGGTTTTTAAATATGGAGTTGGTGTCAGTACTATGTCAGTCTGTTACTGAAGAGATTTGAGGAAAATGAAAATTTGAGCGAAAATGTCAAAATTTTCTATCTCTGGAGAAGGGAGCATGCGAAATGAAGCCCTATCTTTTAGGGCCAGATCTGTTTTAGGGTTTGTCACCTCAATGGACATTTATCTGGCATCCGTCGACAGCGTGAGCTATCAAACGTCAAAGCGGACTGTTTTGAAAGTTACGGAAGATCGATTACCGTCGGTAGCAAGAATTGGCTAACACTGGAGAAAAGCGCAGCTTTTCAGAAAACCCATCTTTTTGAGGTGCCAGACGTAGGTTTTTGACTGAATGTCATCCAAGACGTTTATCTTACATTCGTTCAAGCTTCGCGACGCATCCGTCAGAGGGTGAATCTGAGTTGCTGAAGCGCCTGAACCTGAGGTCAAACGTTGGGTCAAATCTCAGTCAAACTATCAGAAGAAAGAGCAAAAGAGCACATTTTGAGAAAGGCGCCCAAGCTTTTCAGGCCTTTAATGCTTTCTTTCTGATGATTTCAGATATTCAATGTGTCCGTGTTACGTTCAGCTTTCCGTTGCTGTCTCCGTCAAATCAGAAGATGTCTCGTCAGCTTGCAGTGGAAGTTTTTATATTATTTTGTCGTTTCCGAAATGGCTAAGTCGGAATGAAAAGAGCAACTTTTGAAAGGCTCTTGTTTTCACACGGATGGCGTTTTCACGGAAATGTGCCTGCGGATGTCGTGCGAGCGAGCTTGCCCTTGATGAACACGAGTTCGTCTGAAAGTTGTCAATCGAAGTTATGAAGGATTTTGTTTTTCCCTTCGTACGAAATGCAGAAGTTGAAATTTGACTAAGTCAGGGAAAAAGCGCAGCTTTTGGAAAAGGCGCTTGGATTTTTGAGCCTTCAGATGTCAGTTTTATGACATGCAGTATCAAGATATCATTTGATCAGTTTTTACTCAGCTCCGCAATGCACTGTCAGCGACCAATCGGAGAAGTCGATTCGACCAGTGTCGAGAAGGATGAACAGAGGTCGGCCGAGAGGTTTTAGCTTAAATTTTCATAAAATTTGGCTAAGTCTGGAATTCGCCCAAGAGTTCAAATTTGAATTTTCGAAAGTGAGTTGAATGGACGCCTTAACTGGAGTTCTGACTGCAGTTAGACTGAACGATTTCTGGGTTGTCATCTTCAGTTCATATGTTTGCATGTGGAGTGATCTTTCAGTTTGCATGTTCTCATGTTCAGTTAACTATCTTGCATGTTCAGTTAACTTGGTTGCATGTTAAGTTTAACTGAAGATAATCACTAAAAGTCAACTGAAGTTTGCATGCATGGCGAATTTGGTCAAAATTGAGAAGATTTTAGTGAAGATAACGCTTCATCAAATGTTAACTGAAGTCATGAAAAGGGACGCCATATTTTGATGAAGCATTAGTTTGTGAAGCGTGAAGCATAAAATTTGTGAAGTATGGCGAATTTGCATGTCAACTTGAGTTTCAAAAAAGGTCGCCATATTTAAGGTTGAGTAGTGAAGCATCAATTTGTGAAGCTACGCACTTTTTAAGGGATTGCAACTTTAATTCAAAAGGGTCGCTATTTTTAGCTTTGTGAAGTTGGCGAATTCATCTTTTGTCAACTAAAGTTCAAAAGGGACGGCATAAATGATGAAGCAAAATTTTGTGAAGTTGACGCATTCAACAAAGATTGTTAACTGAACTTCTAAAAGGGTCGCTATTTTTAGCTTATTCTTTGCATGAAGATGGCGAACTCTTATCTTATTCTTGTTGTTAACTGAAGCTATATAAAGGGAACGCCTTAGGTCAGATTGATGAATCCAAAGAGAATTTGAAGATGGCGAACTTAAGACAAGTCTTAACTGAAGCTTAAGTCGCATGTTTGAGTTTTAACTGAAGATGTGAAAGGCTAACCCTAATGCGCCCACCTTTTGAGCTTGTTTATGTTCCAGTTAACTGTGAAGGGGTCCAATAAGAAGCCTAGCGCCATTTTTAATGCATGCTTTGTTTAGTGCGAATTTCTTATGATGAAATTCTATATATTTCCAAGATGGCGTCCATTATTGCATCATCTTTTGCTCTGAAAGCTTGTATTCTTTTGAGCGACCAGCAAGCTTAAGGTGATTCAGGTGTCCGTTTTCAGCGTTCTTCGAAGCTACGAGCTCAGATTCTTCAGAGGAAGTCAATTCTAGACTTCATTTCCACTTTGCATGCAGGTTTTATAAAGATTCGAAGAAGAAATTTGCAGATTTTTCAGAAGCAGACAAGCAAAACTTTCTATCTTCTGTCTTATTTCTTCTATTTCTCACCTTAGGTACTTTCTTCGCATGCCAGAGTAATTCAACACATTTTCAGAATCTGTTCATCTGGGTTCTCATATTTCAGCGTTTGCAACAAGACCCACTTCTTAGATTTTTTCGAGAAAATCGCCCCGTAGCCTTCATTCTGAAGCTCTGAGCCTTTTTCCGAGAATCTCTTTGCATGTGGGCTTGAATCACATTTTTTCCAAAATCCAGCTATCTGGGTTTGTTCAGAATTCAGTTGTGCACAAAACCCATGTTCCAGAATTTCTTCGAAAATTTCTCCTGTCAGAAGCTATTTTTAGCCTTGTTCAGAGTTTTTCAGAAAGTTCTTCAAGCATATTCGACTTTACAGTCAAAAGTCACCATTTTCAAAATGCAGTTCAATCTCATTGATTACAAGGTGAAATCAGTCCTTACACATAATTTCACCAAGACTTCAGATACGGACCTAAATCATGTTTATCCAGTGGTCAATCTGAGCAGTTTAGAAGGTGTTAGCAGCAATTCGATGAGGAATCTTGAGCGTTCCGGGTTGCTGGCAGCGGCATCCATTCCTGTTTCTATCTTCGATCTTGAGTTCGTACTTGCTTGCATTAAGCATTATGACTCGTCTTCACGACAGATCAGATCGGTTGATGGAAGAGTGGTTTGCAGTCTCAAGCCGAAGGACATAGAAAGATGTTTTGCTATTTCTCCTCGCTCAGATAACTTTACTGTTGATCTTGAAGCTTGTGAGAAGATATGGGATGCTGATCATCAACGTTCACAGAGAAAGGTTGCTCAGAAATGGTTGACAATTCAGAAAACTAACTTGCCTAAGAAGGTTGGTCGTGGTGAATTTAAAGGAGAAGTTGCTGTTTTGATCACCTTACTCAATCGAGTTACCGGCCAGTCAGATGCTAATACTTTCCGTCCATGGATGTTCTACCTGATTACCAGAATCCTTGATGGCACAGAGCGTTTTGACTGGGCTATGTTAATTAGTGATTGCTTACATCAGCAGATTTCTAACTTTCTCAAGCATCACGAGTTTCATATGATATCTTATTTGGTCTACTTGGTGGCATTTCAAGGTAGTTTCAGACTTCTTAAAACCAATGGTACTCTCGGTGTTCAGCATATTCATGAATATTATCCACAGCTAGAGTTTTCTCAGTCTGAGCAGGACTTCCGAGTGGTGAATGATCACTTTGCCATGAGAACCGTGAGGGATCTTGATGATGAGATGCACATTCGTATTTCAGCCGAGGCCAAATCAGCAATGGAGACTTGGGCAGATTGGTTCATACAGTTTCCTACTTTCACGTACCTCCGAGTTTATGGTTATGTTGGAGAGCCTCTGATGTTGCCGAGATATCCGTCAGACAAGATTGTCTTTATGGAGTTCCTCAGGCAAATGCAGCACGTTCACTTCTTTCTTCGTAGTCGTCATAAGGCTGCGGCAAATTTTCCATTCTCATTGGGAATTTTCACATGTGATGCAGCAACAGATGCCAGGCGTATGTCTACTGAGATAGAAAGGTTCAAATTCAAGCCTTATACTGAGAGGCGTTCCTATGATCCTCTTGGACATTATGCAAATCGGTTAGAGCGAGGGATTGCACATGCGCCAGCACTTGAAGATTTCTGGGCAAATTGTGAAGATGAATTCGAGGTCCGTCGTCGTCACTATTGTAGACTTACTGTTGGTCAGCTCTCTGATTACTTGTCAGAAGATGTTGATGGTTTGTCAGATGATGATGGTGAAGTTCTTCTCAATTCTTATGTTAAGGATCAAGTTGCTAGGCAGCCACTTCGCTCACCTGATTGGTATGCTAAAGAGAATACTTCTATTGAAGAGGTTTCCAGATCAGTTATCAAGACTAGTAAGTTGTTCTTGGAGAGCAAGCGAACACGGAAGTCAGTTCCTGTAGCAGAGCCGCCAAAGGATGTTTCTTCGTTGCCTTCTACTTCTAGAGCAAGACCCAGAGTTAAAGCCATTATAATACCTCCGGAAGGAGTTAGACTCAGTGGAAACACAGGGAAAAGAGCTACTGGTAAAAGGAAGCAGAAACAAATTGAGAATATTCCTGAGATTCCAGTAGAGACAGTTATTCAAACTGAGCCTCACGTTTCACTTCCTAGTTCACCTCACGTTCCGCCTATTGATATAGATTATGAGCCTGAGCCACAAATTCAAGCAGGATCGGAGACAACTGAAACACCACAGGTTGATACATCAGGGACAGTTTCTCCACGAATTGAAAATATTGTTCAGTCTTGTTGGCTCGAAAAGTCTTTGGGAAGACAAAGGCGTGAACCGTCATACAACCTTGATTTGTCAGAGTTTGGTGAGCCCTATCAGAAGAGATCAAACAAGAAGATTAAGAAGCAAGTGCACATCGAAAAGACCCCTGAATCAGAGATTGTGATAGAAGTTGCAGTGCCTCCAGAAGGTAAAAGCTTGGATGAGGTCAAAGTGGGTGACTTTACATTCACTAAGGCAAATCTTGGCAGGACCACACGAGAGACAGATGTATCTCTTCTTAAGATTGTTACCAATAATCTTGAAGAGCGTATCACGAAGGATGGAGAAGATAAGGCTTTACTCAAAACTGAAATTAGTCAACTTCGTCAATACATTTCTGATCTTGTTCATGGGAATCCAAATAGAGCACCGGTTCTTCCTCAGCACACACCTGCAGAGAAACGAAAATTGGATCAGTTGGTCAGTCATGGCAGACTTTTGGATGATTGGATTGACAGTTTAGTTGCTGCTGGTAAAACTCTTCTTGCAGATTTATATCAGTTGAGGAGTGAGGCACACAAACTCCGTCAGGGTATTCAGTTGCTGAATGTGCGGTGGCAGAGAACTAAAGAAGCAGACTGTTATTTTTAGCAGCATCAAAGTGCCAGATGACAGGGAGATCGATGAGTTCTTGGTGAAGTGTTAGACCGAGTTGACATGGAGTGATCTGTCAGTTAGAACGTGCAGTTAATTTCTAGGGTTGAGTCCTGAGCAGCAGTTAACTTGACTTCCAGTCTTCAGTTCACTTGCTGACTTAACACATGCTTATCTCATCCTCGGAGTTATCAACACGAGTTGAGTTAGGGTTTCCAGTTAGCGAAGGTAGTGGCGAGTTAACTTTGCTTTAAATAAGGGCGTGCATGCTTGCACATTGTCCAATTAGGTTATTTGTACCAGTTAAACTGAGGGGTAGTTGCCCATTAACTGTATAGTTTACTTCATTAGGGTTAGGCGACTTGCATGCATTGCAAGAACTGTAGTGAACTCAAGGTGATTTTAGGGTTACCTACACCTTGATGTATATAAATAAGAGCTTTTGCTCATTTGTAAATAACTTTTGCTTGAGAGAGAAATATATGCTGCGCCTACCTTGCCCTCAATATTGCTCTTTATGGTATTTGTTCATGTGTCTTCATTATTGCAATTGATTGTTATGCCACATAGGGTTTCGAAAGATTGTAATGCTGGATTCTTCCATAGTTTAGAGAAATCTGTTTTGTGAATCTTTTATTGTTATGATCGAACGTTATGCCACACAGGGTTTCGTAAGATTGTCATGATAAAACCGTTTTGTGAAGTGTTTACTATGCTGATCGAGTGTTATGCCACACAGGGTTTCATAAAGTTTTCATGGTGAATCTTCTCTTAGATTAGGAAAATCTGTTTTGTGAATCTTTTGTCATTACGATTGAGTGTTATGCCACATAGGGTTTCACAAAGATTTTGATGATAAAAGCTGTTTGTGAGTCTTTACTATGCTGATTGAGTGTTATGCCACATAGGGTTTCATAAGATTATCATAGCAAATTCTCAAATCTGTTTTGTGCTTAATAAACTTGTTCAGATTGAGATGATAGTTGCGCCACCTTGCCTTCAAGTAGAGAATCTGAATGCGTTTATCGTCTGATAGTCATAACCTTGCTCCGTTTCCTCTTGCTCTGTTTTCCTGAGGAGATTGGATAGATATAAGTTGTAGTTTAGTTGATTTGCGAAACCAGAGAAAACTCAGCTGCAACGTGTAAGTTCTTTCAAGAAAGCCTTGTGCCTCTAGCAGCTGAAACAAAAAGACAGGACATAGTTTTAGCTTATTTTCCTTTGCAAGTACATTTGTCAAAGCATAACGAGGGAGCTTCCCCTCCATAATTTGAAGAGCACTCATTGCGTAGTGTGCATAGGCTGTTCATAACAACTTCTACTCGAGGTGTTAGTTGTTGCATATGAGCATATGACACTTGAAGAAGAATAATAACCACGCCTAGGAATATTTCACTTCACCTTTTACCCACTTCAACTTGGGCGCATATTAACATGTGTGAAGGATGAAAACTTTCAACGCCTCCAACAAGTGACCCTTGGGCTTCCTCATTTTTGTCTTTACATGCCCTCATTTGGGCGCATTTTGCCATGGGAGAAGGATGAAAGTTGTTGACTTGTTGACTAGCTATCCTTGGGCGCATTTTGGCATATGTGGTGGATGAAACTTCCAACGCCTAGCATGTGACTCTTCAACTTCTTTGTTTTTGTCCTTACATGCCCTCTTTTGGGCGCATTTTGCATAGGCTGCAGGATGAACTTCGTTGACTCCTTTGACTTCTTTCTTTTTGGGCGCATTTCCACATATGTGCAGGATGGGCGCATTTAGGGGGTGGTGGAGGATATCCTTGCCTTAGAATTTTTTGAAGTTATCCACTTTGAGCTGGGCGCATTTTGATGGGTGAGGAGGATGAAACATGTTGACTTCTTTGACCTTCTTGCTACATGGGCGCATTTGAGCCTAGGAGGAGGACGAAGTTTTATACTTAGAATTTTTTTCTCATCAAACTTTGCTTCTTCATCAAGCAGGGCGGATTTGGCCATGGGTGAAGGACGAACTCCTGACTTAGAAAATTTCTCAGCCACTGCCAGCTTCTTCTTCTTTGGGCACATTTCAAGGGTGCTGCAGGATGAAACTCATGCCTTAGCCATTTTTCCTGACTTCCGCCAACTTCACAACATCCTGCTATTTATAGTAAGTCTCTTGATTTTCATATCTCGGAAGCTCATAATGATTTGAAATTTTGAACACTGGATCTTCACGACTTCATCAGCCTGTTGACACTGCTATTTCGGGTTGGCCTGCTATTTTTAGCCCATTTCTGAAGGTGGTTTACTATAAATAGTAACTGCTCGTTTCTGATACCTCCACAACTCTGTTTGATTTGAAATTCGAATGATGCGCTCCTCACCACGTGACCTGCCTGCTGACACCGGCGCATGCGACTGATTTGCTATTTTTAGTCTGTTTCCAAAATGACTTACTATAAATAGTAAGTGCTCCGTTTGCCTTCAAATTTTACCAGCAGATAGCTTGAAAGATACTGATCGTGGTGGTTTACACCGGTTTTCGAAAATTTTGACTTTTTACCTTTCTTTTCGGGCCCCAAAGCTGGAAACCCTAATTCATCTTGCATGCATATCCAATGATCTCCGTTTTTTCTCGTTTCCGTTGCATTGCGATCAGCTTGTGATTCTGAAGTGCTGGGAGGCGGCTGCCGGGATGCACCTGCTAAAAATAGCAAGTTCCCAAATGAGTGACCATCTCCGTTTGCATGTCACATCACTGCGAAGTTCTCGAAAAACCCACAAGGAATATGCAGACATGCAAAGAAAACCCTGACATGCAAACCCTAAAAATAGCCTCTAAAGGCTGAACTCTAAAAGTTGTCATCTCATTTTGCATGTTAGACTGTCGCGAAGGTCTCTGAAAACCCAGAAGGAATCTTCCAACATGCGTTGAAAAACTCTGCATATAAGCCCTGAAATCTGCTCTGGAAGCTGAACTGCTAAAAATAGTAAGTTGTTTGTTTCAGCTCAAATTTTGCACACGAGCAGCTTGATGTATTCTGAATGCAGCGTGACTGTTAAAACTTCGAAAGTGTCAAGAAAATGTTCCACATTTCATGCCTATTAAAAATAGTAAGTAGCCGGAATCTGATGAAAATTTGCTGAGAGCCTGCTGGAAGCACACTGACAACAGTGTTAGTCTTTATTTTCAATATATTCACTTTGTCCGACCTCAGACTGACCAAAAGGATGGAAACCCTAATTTTCAGACTTGGCCAAATTTTACGTTTAAGCTCACAAACGGGAACGTCCCCGGAAAGGCAGACACCAGAAAAGAGACAGACAGCAAGAGAGAGACAGGAACCAAAGCCCAAAATGGAGCAAAAATTAGGGGTCCCCATTTTGAATGGGGCGATGTGTGAAAAGGTCACAACAAATTGAAGTTCAATTCATCTAATTTTTTCCCTCTCTTCTCCTACATTTTTAAACACTACAATTGCTTCCTCAATTAGTAATATTCTATAGGTTTGGGGTCATCAACTAACCTCTTCCTTTTCTCCTACATTGAAATTAAATGTTTACTAGACTTGCATTTGGGCTCCTTTTTTGTTCCTTTACATAGATGACAACGTCTCAAGAATCTCCTTTGTTTGGATTGGTTTTATATTTGTAGAAAAACTTCTCTATCTCATATGGTATTGAGTTTACTTGCAAAGGTAGTCAGCCAATATCTGGTATGGATCCACATTGAATTGTACTATTAAATTGAAGTTTGAAGATGACCTGGTTGGTGTCCAACAACTAGTGATCCCTTGGTAATAAACCTCAAGAAAGTCTGATCTATAAATATGGTTTGATGGTCGTCTTTTGCATTATGCCTCAATGTTTCTTTTTTGAGATTTCACCAACACTTTTCTATGTGTTTTTATTTTGTCACTAGGCACAATTATCAAAATGTGTGGTCCATTACATTAGTATCAAAGTGGATTAAATTCTCCCCACACTCCAACACCATGGAAAATAATAATGAGAAGCCAAGACTTATATAAATATACCACATGATGCTCTTCATAAAACATATGATGGAAACCATGTAAATGTAAGTTCAAGACCACTCTTAAAATATGGAAAATATGGTGAAATAAAACAAAGTATAGAAGTGGCTATAGTTGAATAAAATCACAATTTTCCTTCCTCTCTTCTACCATCAAAATGCTTCAAGAATGCAAATTTACAACACCTCAATCAAAAAAAAATTATGCTTCTTATTATCGAATTCAAGTCAGATCATCATCACTGTCAACTAAATTATTTTAGTTATTAGTTAATGTTCCTTTAATAGATTTACACCTCAAGGCACCAACCCTTGAATGGAAGAATAGCATTCAAATCAAAGATAGAGGTAGCAAACAAGCCATAGTTACCTAAGATAACTTAAAGATGTTGTGGATGAAAGATTGATGACATTAAACAACACTTTGAAGGATAGTGCTTATGCAAATAAGACACATAATGTGGCTAGATGACCCAATCATCCATAGAATACTTAGGTATGTACAAGGATTTAAACACCTTTAACATATACAAATTCCAAATTCTTATTAGATGGATATAATGGTGTATTCCTCAAGGCTCTACCATCTAGATTACCATATTAACAAAAGGATGATTACCCATCCTCTCTTCCATAGTTTGCATACTAAGACTCAATAAACCAAAAATTTACCAACTCAACAAAACTCAAAAACTTAAAAAATACTTCTTTACAAAACATAAATGTTATACAAAATATAGTTTACAAAATGTACTAAATGAAACTATAAAATGTTAAGAAAGTGTTTTCCATTAAATTTGAATACAAATAGAATACAAAATCACATCATCATGAATACAACCACCAGTTGACAACTACTATGAATTTATAATGATTGTCATTGAAAATCATCATCACAAATTGCATATCCATGCAAAACAAATTACAAGAATTTACAATTTCCTCTTCTCCATTCTAGTGAAAAATTAAAGAGAGAATTTAGTCATCACACACTGTTGCGGCTCCTCACCGTCACCTACAAGGTTGCACCTATGACTCCACCCTGCTAGTAGATGGTAGTGACTCCTCCTCCACCTCAATTTAAGATTATTTACATTGATGTCATCCAATCCAATCTCTCTTGGTTTTGCTACATCTACACCCTCCATAGCTTGTCTTTGAAAACCAGCAATCTCATCCTCTATAAACAAGGGGGGATCCTCACCTTACACAATGTAGTCCCTATAAGGACCAGTCTCATCCAAATCAATAAGGTCCTTTGATTCATCCTCACCTTTCTTGTGCAAATCTGAAGGTTGTATTCCACAAAATCCAAGTCATTGAGGCACTACTAAGTCAACTTATTATGCTTCTTTGTGTGAATAGCATTAAACAAACTCCAATTGTACTCACAACCAAAAATGCTAGAAGGTTAAACAAAATTCAAAGGGCTAGCTTTTCAAGATTTGAGGTATTTCCACCCCAAAATTCCCACCAATAACTTACAAATCAGATATTCAAAAGTTTGTAAGCAAGCAATATTTTATTAATAATTGCAATTTGGAACTTGTAAGACATAAGTAAAGACTCCAATTTTTGTTACTTGGTATCTAGGTAGATCTCCCTTGGATTCAAAATTGCTATTTGTAAAGATAAAAATCTCCCCCTAGCTCACTTGTAATTTTGCAATTCTAAAATAATGAGGTCTCTCACCTCAACCTCAAGTGTCATCCTCTCAAGCATGTTGAGAAACCCTCCATAACCTCCCATTAGCATATACAAAAGCTATTGGAGATAAAATCTTGGGGCTGAGGTAATACCCCATAGCATGAAAGAGTTGGTGAAATTGATTGTTCCACCTTCAATCAATGATCTCCCAAATGGGATCAAATCTGCCTCTTCCTCTATAATAGTTTTGGATGGCCTTTTTGGTCCTATCCATGGCCTCATAAATGCATCTCATTGGGTTTTTCTCCCCATCTCCAAAACACAAAACTCTCACCAAAGACCCTGACACCTACAAAGTACAAACAAATTAAAGTTACAAACTTAGAAGTTACAATTAAAGTAAATAGTTCTAAAAAATGAAAATATAGGATTCAATTTGAAATTTAAATTGAAGTTTGAAGTGACCTTGACAATCTTTGCAACTCTTTTCATAAAAGCATCATCAAAAACTATCTTGGTCCTCTCTTCATTGACCTTCTTTGAATATGTTGAGTCTAGCATACTTGACTCACAAACATCTACCTCAAAGATATCAATGAACCACAAATAATTTGCAATGTTCGAAAGTTAGTTGCAAACCATATGACACCTGATCACACAAGCTCATTCCCCTCGATGTGATCTCTCATCAAGTTGAGAACAAAAAGTGATTATAATATATTTTATGATGCTCCTTGCATCTTCTACAACCAGCCTCACCCAATCAATTTTGCCTATCTTCCAAAAGAAGGTTAAGGCAATGGATGGCACAAGGGGTCAAAAAGAGTGACAGATGTCTATCTAAAGAATTTTCTCAACAATCACGTATGTTGTTGTATTGTCAATGACAACTTTCCCACATCCAAGACAATCTCCTCCAACATCAAGTTCAAAATTTCTGTATTCTTTATTTTGTAAAAGGTTTCAATTGACTTCAAGAAACCAGGTCATTTTTTTATGCCACCAAAAAATTGATAAGAGTGTGGTTCTTTCCATCTGCCCACCCATCTAAAAGAATAGTAGATCCGAACTTTCACCATTGCTTCTTTTGATCTTCCAAAATTGTCTTTACATTTGCAACAACATATTGGAGCAACCTCCCACTTAATTCTTTTGGAACAAGCGCTTTGTACCCTTTCTTTGCAACTACCAATGATGTCAACAAATACTCCCAATATGAACTCTTTGCCATGTTGAAAGGAAGGTTGTTTTGATAGCAAAAATTGCACATGCCTTATCTATTTTCTAATGCATCTCTTTGTTTCAATCTGTACTTTGCAAAAAAGGTTGTGCTCCAAGTACGTTTCTTGGTACAAAAAATTGTGTTCCCAAGGCGAGCTCTTCACCATGTTGAAAGGAGAGTTGTTCTAATACCAAAAACTGCACATGCCTTTTCTATTTTCTGGTGCATCTATTTGTTCCACCATGTATTTTTCAATGAAGGTTGTGCTCCAAGTTGGTTTCTAGGTACAAAAAAATTGTGTCTAGCCTTTCGTTGAATTGGATAACATGGATGTGCCTCATATATGTGGACCACAACTAGAGCCCACAATCTTTGCCATATCTACCTTAATTTTTCCTAACAAGTTAAGATTAATAACTACTACTATAGCTGCTTGTGCCCTTGCCCTCTCTAGTGTTTTTTTCATCCAACAATACAAGGACTACTTGCATCTTTGATTTTGCCTCTTCTGGGGCTTTTTCACACAATTTGTGTTGATGTTCATGTACAGCGTCGGTCTCTACTTCCAGCCGATCTCCTTGTCATATTGAATAAATTAGATAATAGCCTTTGACTATCTAATTTATATATTTATTGCGATTTAATGAAGAGGCACAAATTCTTAAGAAGATACAATTTAATTAAGGCCGACATCAGTTGTTATGAAAGATTGTGATTTGTTTATTGAGGCCGACCCATCTCTAATCGGCGATTATATTGGAAAGTCGTCACATTTCATGAAGGCCGACTTGATACTTGAATGGACGCATCTATTGAAGTCTCCTCATTCAACTTGTATATAAGGAAGGTGCCACTCGTTCATTCATACACACAGTTCATTCGATATTCTCCATATCATTCTTAGTGCGAATTTCATACAAGGCAGATCGAGTTCAAGAGAAGTTCAATATTATTGTTGGCTGAGATTATCTTCATCAGATTGTCTTTTGTATTGCATTAGATTGAAGTGCATGTTATAAGCCTTCATATTGGCTTCTATTGTAATGGAGATTCTATTATTGTTTCAATATATAAGAGATATATTGTTGCTGGGTTTTTCTCCCTCAAGAGGAGGGTTTTCCCAGGGTATCTGCTGTGTTATTGTGTCTGATTTTGAATTAATTTTCTGTGCATTTAATCTGATCACTAAATTTAACATGGTATCAGAGCGGGTTTGAGGAGATCGTGATCAGATTTGTTCATACAGCGATACTCTTTTTCTCTTCTTTATATTTCCTTGTCTATCTCTACCTTTGTCAAGATGGTGAATGGTTTGAAGATTGAGGATAGACTCGAGGGAGCATCCAACTTCACATCATGGAGATTCAAGATCATGCTTACCTTGCGTGAAAATGACTTGGGTGAATTTGTGGAGTCTAGTGTTCCTGAACCTGAGGAGGAAGAAGAGAAGTTGCAGTGGGTGAAGAAAGATATCAAGGCAATGAAAATATTGGTTGATTCCGTTAAAGACATATCGTTCCTATTGTCTCTAAGTTGAAGACGGCAAGAGACATGTTTAAAACATTGGAAGAAATGTACAAAATCAACAATACCAGCCAAGCACTTGCACTGAAGCAACAACTACACCATGTGAAGATGGTGAAAGGAGAATCAGTGATTGCTTACTTCATGAGGATTTCAGATTTGAGAGATCAACTCTCGACAATTGGGCATATGGTTGATGACAAAGACTTGACTATGCTTGCTCTCAATGGTCTTCCTTTGTCTTGGGAATCCTTCATTCAGGGAATCAGTGCAAGATCAAAATTGCCTAAGTTTGATCGTCTAAGGGCAAACTGCATTCAAGAAGAATCAAGGTTGGTGGCTAGAGGCGTTGGTCAAAGTTCAAAGAATGAAGATATTCATGTTCTCGCCTCCCATGCTTCGAAGAAGAAAGGAAAAGATGGAAAGAAAGGGTTCTTCAAGAGGAATCGAGAATCGAGATAAGGGAAATGATGATGCACCTGCCTCCAAGAAGAAGAGAGACATGTCCAAGATTCAATGCTTTAGGTGTGATAAGTTTGGCCACTTTGCTAAGCATTGTCCAACTAGACCTAAGCAACAAGCCACTGTTGCAGATATTGATGATGCTTCTCCACAAAAAGATTCATGTGAATACCTGTTCTATTCAGCATTGTCAAGCAATGTACCTACAGATACCAACACTTGGTTGATTGACAGTGATGCTTCTCGACACATTACTGGATTTAAGGAGCACTTATCAAGTTTGGTGGAGAAAGATTCTTCCGAACAAGTTATTATTGGAGATGATGCTAGTTACTCCGTGAAAGGGATTGGGACCTCTACTCTTCATTTGGATTCCGGCATTACACTTCAGTTGAGAAATGTTCTTTATGTTCCAAGAATCAAGCGCAATCTTATTTCTATTTCAGCTCTAGAAGATAAAGGATATCAAGTTGCCTTCTCCAAAGGAAAAGTTCTTGTGTGGATGGAGAATTTTAGTTTCAAGGATGCTCAAGTAATTGGTGTTAGACATGAAAGCCTCTATAGGCTATGTACGCGTCCTCTACAAGCATTAGTTCATGATTCTTCAAGCCTGTGTGATTTGTGGCATCAAAGATTGGCTCACCTCCACTTCCGAGCCTTACCTATCATGGAGAAGATGGTCACAGGACTTCCTAGGTTCAATTAGGAGCATGAAGGAACTTGCAAAGGATGTGTGTTGGTGTAACAACTAGCACCTCTGGAGTAAGAGTTGGTACGGACAGCTATGTACACTACGCAATGAGTGCTCTTCAAATTAGGAGGGGAAGCTCCCTCGTTGTGCTTGACAAAAGTACTTGCAAAGGAAATAAACTAAACTAAATCCTGTCTTTTTGTTTCAGCTGTAGAGGTACAAGGCTTTCTCGAAAACTATATACGTTGCAGCTGAGAATTTTCTCTGGTTTCGCAGATTCACTAACTACAACTAAACTTAATAACTTAAATTCTATCTAGTTCCCTCAAGAAAACAGAGCATGAGGAAACGGAGCAAGGTTTTGACTATCAGATGATAAACGGATTCAGATTCTCTACTTGAAGGCAAGGTGGCACAACTATTATCTCAATCTGAACAAGTTTATTAGGCACAAAACAGATTTAAGAATTTACCATGATAATCTCATGAAACCCTATGTGGCATAACACTTGATCATAATAGTAAAGACTCACAAAACAGATTTATCATCACAATCTCATGAAACCCTATGTGGCATAACACTTGATCATAACGGTAAAGGTTCACAAAACAGATTTATCATCACAATCGCATGAAACCCTATGTGGCATAACAATTGATCATAATGGTAAAGATGCACAAAACAGATTTATCTAAACTATGGAAAGAATTCACCATTACAATTGCATGAAACCCTATGTGGCATAACAATTAATCGTAATAGTGAAGACACATGAACAAATACCAAAAGAGCAATATTGAGGGCAAGGTAGGTGCAGCATATATTTCTCTCTCAAGCAAAAGTTATTTACAAATGAGCAAAAGCTCTTATTTATATACATCAAGGTGTAGGGAACCCTAAAATCACCTTGAGTCATCTACAGTTCTTGCAATGCATGCAAGATCGCTGCCAAACCCTAATGAAGTAAACTATACAGTTAACTGGGAAAACTACCATCAATTAACCGAAACATCTAATCTAAAATGGACAATTGTGCAAGCATGCACGTCCTTATTAAGCCGAGTTAACTGGAAGACTACCATCGGTTAGCGTAAAACTCTAAATAAAACTCCAAGTGTGTAAAGCTGATCTCGGAATAGATATGCATGTATTGACAACATCGAGTTAACTTGAAGGGAGTAGCCAAGTTAACTCACGTAAATAATGTCTATCACGAGAGGTGGAAAGCGAAGTCTATTGGTCATGATCTCAAGCAATAATCCTCAACTTGAGATTGTTAGCGCATCACTATCGGAGCTATGAGACTCTGTCGAAGAATGCTATGTAGATGCAGCATATCCTCCACGGTATTGATCGGTGAAGTTCACTACGCTCCTTGTTGCCTTGGCCGAACAATCTTTGACATGGTATGGTGAGTAACCTTACAATAGCGGTCTCTGCTTGAAAATGGTATGAATGAGTGCACGGAGCTCTGACTGAACATCGGTAAGCTCAACATAGGCACCACCCTCGATCTGATACCGGCACGGTAAGCGAGATACTAGAGTCCTCACAAACCGGAGTGCACTAGTAACGTGCTCTCTACTCCCAGCCACCTCTGATGCCAAAGTCTCTTCTATCTTTGCTCTGAAAACCAATTGTGTTTTCCAAGAGTAGATAGCTTCCCTATCCTCTGCATCTGTGACTGCATCATATGCCACACTTAGGTGGGCAATCATAATCTCATCCCGGGGTTTGTTAATAGCCATATCCCGTTCCTCATCTTGAAGACGAAGACGGAGCTCTCGTGCATTGTACCGCAGCTGATATAACTCTGTAAGCATAGCACGGCCTCTAGCAACGAACTCCTCCTCCCATTCATCCAAACGCTTGCCATATGCAACTAAGTGATTAAGTTGACTTTGCTCTACTGGAGGCTCAAGCATTGGCGGGAGTGTATTAATGGCATCAGGTCTATGTACAAGGCTAGAAATGTACTGATGAAGCTGTCTGATTTCAGCCTTGAGGGCTGCCTTATCTTCTCCGTCCTTCAGTATTCTATCCCTAGCACTGTTTGTAGCAACTTGTAGTAGATCAACCCGGGTACGAGGTGAGCCGAGGACAGCGTTGAGTAACCTCAAAATCCACCGAGATTCCAATTCGATGACCAAGTTCTTCCCACATGGAAGTACCATGAGTCTACGATGGCGATCTCCATATGGGTGTTTCTCTCAGTGGATATATCATTGTGACCCTCTTTATGCAAAGTATCTGGTAAATCATCAAAACAAGGTAGAATTAAGAACATAAAGATGGCTACCTCCTCTTCCTTCTAAGTGACTTGATCCAAGATTGGTCTCGACTAAAATGCTACTAGAAGGGTGGGGTACTAACGAGGAGGTTGCGAAGCGAAAGTGAAACGTGTAAAGACTCCACTAAAGAGGTGGAGAGTCATCCAAAGGTCAATGAAATTGGGGTTGGTGGCGGCTTCCCAAGAAAATGGTGTAGGAACTTGAAATTTACGAACCTAAGTCTTGGCCGAACTCTGAGCTGGTCTTTGAATTTGGGTCTGTGACGGTATCTATGAGCTCGTGTATAGCGATGTGGCCGCCTTGCCCTTTGAATTGTCCGGCTTGACCTTTCTTGGGAGGGATTACTCCTCTTCTTTTGTTTGGGTTTTGTGAGGAAGGTATGAAGGATTCACCACTGCGGCTCACGCTCTGGGAACCCTTACCCTCCTTGTCTTCTTATTTGTCGAGGGAGTAAAGTATCTTTGTTTTGGATAACTCTACTTGACCTCTGTCATGTCCCCTTCTAGTTGACATCTCTCGAGAATACGGGATTAGCCTATTATCACGACCCTGTGAAATTTGATAGGATGGATAGAAGAGATGTGATAGACTTGGCAGCCCGATTCGATGTTGATCAGTTAGCTTCGTTGGAGCTCATTCGGACACCATTTGCTGAAGTTGCTATTTTTAGCGGTTTGGCACTCAGAGAGGCACCCTGCTATTTTTAGCGTCATTTGATCACGTCAGAATGCTCGAGTTGCGCTTCAGACGGTTCGTGCATCGGACGTTTCTTGAGGGAGTTATTAATATTTGATTGATTAATTAAATATTAATTAAATTGAGCATATAATATAAAGTTATAATATTTTAATATTATAACTTAAATGAAGGGGTCACCCATCATTAAAAGGGGGCCGTTTTTAATTATATTTTATAATTAAAAATTGATCAAAGACTATTGGAAAAATTAAACAAGAAAAGTCGAATTATTTTAATGATGCCTATTTTGAAGGAATTCGCACTTTTCAAAGGATATATGGTTTTTGCTTGGAAAGTCGAGCGATTATGTTATTGATTATGGAAATTTGAGCAAGTCTTTGTCCAGAGCACGGAAGCCTAGGGTTTCAGTCTCATAGCATTGGGGAACGAGCCATCTCCAGTGAAAGCAATTCAGAGGTTGTGAAATATCATCCAATTTATTGCCAGGCAAAGAGATTTCTTCATTCAGAAGAAATTACAGAGCATTCACAATTGATTCATCATCAGATTTTTTTAGTGTGCAACATATCCATCAGGGATTTCTCAGTTGAGGCGCCTATTTCTTCAGATCTAGAGATTCCAGAGAGAGCCGTACTTTTTATTTATTGATTGCTGCTGCGTTCAGGCCGTACATTTTTGTACCAGGCCGTACCAACTGTGAAAGAGGCGTACTTTTGTTTCAAAGCAAATCGCCTTCATTCTTGACAGACAGACTTCATAATTAGAGGCGCACATATCTCTAGCAATTGATTCTTCCTTCTGGCGCAAGGGAAAGGGTTCATTCATCTCAGCCGTACTATTTCAAGAGGATCATTTATTGCTGCAAAAACCAGGTTCTTTTATTAAAATATCATTGCCTTTTTGATTGCATGTTATTGGATCCTATTTGTAATTATTCCAGAAGACAAATAAATAGACTGGCATCAGTATTTTCATTAGATACTATTGTTTCCAGAGTTAAATGATTTTTATAGAATTTATTATCAACTTCTAGCAAAATCGCAATATTTCATTTATGCTCAAAAATCACAAAAAAACCAAAATACATCAAAACAAACAAAAAACAGTCAGATTCAGAAGACAGGGGGAAACTAGGGTTTCTACAACCTCTCTTTGACCATTGCGTATTCCTTGGCGTACCAATCAACTGCTGGCAACAGTCGTGTATCAACCTGCTCTCTGAAAAACTGAGGAAGAACCTCTCCCTCATCATCTGATAAACCTCCCACATCTTCTGACAAGAAAATAGAAATCTGTGAGAGAGAGAAGCGGCCGTAACTACGTCTGCGAACCTCGAAGTCATCTGCGCAATTTGCCGGTAATCCTCCATAGAAGGCACAAATTGATATGTACCTCCAGCAAGGCCGAGTTGTGTAATGACTTTTGAAGATCATAGGCGATGCTTCAGCAAAGATATACCCAGATGATATTTCTCAAGCTCTTGCCGCAATCTTAGCATCAGTGCCGGAAAGCACCAATACATTCAAGCGAAAAGGAAAGTTAGAATGATGCGTACTGAGCGTGAAGGCGATGAACATCATGCATGTAGGAACTCTGAAAAGCTGTCTTATCCAGAAAGGATAGCATTAGGCTTTATAAAACTGGATTTCTGTGAATCCATTATGCACCGGATGTAGGTATATGTTGGGGCTTGAATAAACCAATCTGCCCATCCATCCATGGCTGCCCTGCTTAGCTGCCAAGATATGAGCGATGCAACTCGGTCCAAAGTTTCTCATTGTATAAGTCAGAAAAGCCTCGTGAACACACTTGAAATGACGTTCAGCTCTAGTGAACTCAAGCTGATCATAATACTAGTAGACTTTCTGAACACTAAGAATACCCACGGTGTTTAGTCCTCGGAACTGACCCTGATAAGCGATCAAGTACACGAGATATGAACACATATGAAACTCATGAGCAACCATGAAACCGGTGATTTGCCTGTGGAGAATGTCGCTGATGAAGGATGCCCGATCATGTCTCACGCGCCCGAAATGATGCGACCAATAATGCCAATACATCCAAGTGGAAAACATTTGCATGTTCTTGACCTGAGACACGATTCAGGAGTGTGATTAGAATCGCATATTCATCCTTGTATTCACCGCGACCCACATTGTTTGGCAATCTATTCTTTGCTTGTTTTAACCATCTTTCTGCCATCTTCTTCTGACACTTGTCCACATCAGCGTCAAATGCCTGTTCACACTACTCCATAGAAATAACTAGGCTGTTAGGGTGTTGAGGAATGCCAAAACTCCTTTCAATGTCTAAAGGCTTGAGACTGCAAATGACTCGTCCGTCAACTGACACTATCTCACGAGTAGTAGAATTGTAATGCTTAATACAAGCCATCCAGAATTCAACGATTGAGCGAGGAGATAGGTATGGAGCGACCTCTAATAAGCCGGTACTCAATATTTTTGAATGATTGAATTTCCTAATCTTAAAGGATAGAGCGCCTCTGGCAACACCTTGTGAAGGTGCTGTCTCCAACCAACTTTGAAATCATGAGTAGGGCGGTTTTGGTCACATTATTCAAAATTTGAGTGGGCGCATTCTGAAAAATTCGCCTGTTCACTGTGAACTTGACTATGTTTTGACAAGATTCCTGAAAGCTAAAAATAGCCTGCGAGAGTTAAAAATAGCCTTTCGAAGAATTATTTTCAGCGAAAAATCTGAGATATGGGTTTTGTCTAGAAAAGGATTCTAAGACAACCCAGAATGTCAGATATGCGAAAATATGACTTCTACTCGATTATGCAAAGACTTTTCACTTGAGAAAATTAGTAACTCAAGAACGAATGTTCTGAAGTTAAAAATTTGTGAAAAATCAAACGCACAATTTCAACTTGAGGAAATTATATGAGAATGATCCAGATACTGAGACTTGTCAATTTCGCCAATTTCAGGAACATGCAAAATAGAATTTGAGAGAAATCTGAGATTGAAGGATGAAAAAGACGTTTTTATGATGCTCTTTTTCTGTGAAAATCGCCCCTGACTTCTTCAAATAGCTGACAATTGTGAACTTTGATCTGGAAAAAGATTTGTTAGATAAAATCGCCTTGGGAAATTGATGAAGAATTCGCCTTTGAATTGGAAGAATTCACCCTTGGCTAAAAACCACGAATTTTCCCCTTGAAATTTGCGCCTTTGTGAAGAAAACCACGAATTTGTCTTTGCCTTGAGAAAACACGAATTCCTATGAAGTTTGAGAATTCGCTCTTGCTCTTTGAAGAATTGCAAATTTGCTTTAAGGAAAAACGCCTTTGATTCTTGAGGAATATGCGAATTTGTCTTGAAATTTGCTTTGAAAATTAATAAAATTCGATTTCCTTTGAAGATATGAATTTGCTTTGAAAAATACGAATTTCTCTTAAGATTGAATTTTCTCTTGAGAAATACGAATTTCTTTTGAAAGCTTTGTGAATAATAAATGATGGCGCCATACTTTAAATAAGAAGAAATTCGCACCAATTGGTAACTGCAAGAATTCAAAACCCTGACAAGAATAGAAGACCTCTGATTGGTTTCCTTTCAGTTGAACTGCCACTTACTGGAAGTTCGAATTTAAATAATAATAAAATATTCATTATCATGCAATTAGCAAAAGGCGCCAAAAATAGAACATCGCCATTTTTAATGCTAAAATTGCAAAAATAAATAAATATAATTTGAACTTCAGTTGACAATTCAGAATGAAGCTTTGAGATTCATCGTTTGACTTTACCAATTCCGAAAAGTCATCTCTTGAGCTCATAGGCGTCCATTTGCTCAAGATGCCTTACTTTTTATTAACTTCCTATTTTATAGCTGACAACGTCACGACTGGCCAACTTCACCACTGATTTCCGGGTGACTGGGTGATGCTGAGACTAAGCTGGAGAATTCATCGGAAAGCCTACTGAACAAGGAAGAAATGTCTGCTAGGAGACACTACTGCAAAATCTATCATTTAACCCCCTGAAAAATTAAGCGCCCCTGATTAAATTGCTTTTACGGGTTCCAGACTTGGCCATTTCTCAAACTGCCATCTGACACTTCAAACGGCTGCTGACGATGAACGGTGAACCCTGCTGACAGGAAATGAAGCTCACTGCGTGCCTGGAGACATTCTGCATCCAACGGATATACGCATGACATCTGAAAGCTGTGTTAAGGGCCTCAAAAGTAAAAGCGCCCCTGGCTCTTAGTTGCACTGATGTCATTTTGACGAAAATTGAACTTTCATCCAAGTACCCTACTTTGTCCTCTGATATCTAGAGCTGGGATAACCCGATTCGAACATTATCTGTTTTAACGGACAGCCAGAAGGACCCACAAGAGAAGTCTTTAGAGATGACGAAGCAAGAAAACTGCTTCTAAGACCTCAAAAACTCCAGTGCGTATTTTATTTAAAATTACCGCTCCAGACAGCCATTTTCCAGATGTCCTCACTCTTCAGCATCTTGTCAAAGACCTCGCACGTACGAGCGTTTGCCAAATCCCGAAGGCTAACGGCTAGGCTCGTTGAATAGATAAAATGATCGTGCTTAAAAGCCGTGAAGACTTTGAACGCGAACGACCTCATCTGACAGGCCTAAAGGCTAGGCGCCTCTGGACTGTAGAAATACACTGAAAATCTTTTGTTGGTCCGCCCGTGAAATTACGTGCTTGGTAGAAACTCTGCCACGATCACCTGGAACGTCGAATTGACAAGCAGGATGATGCATTGCGGAGCTAGGCTAGAGTAGTACCGATGTCAGGAAGACCTCATCTGCAAATTCTGCCATTTGAAGGGTCCTTTAAACCAGCGCCCCTGGGCTATACTTGCACTGGAAAACAATGGAGAAGCTCAGAAACGTGAAAACTCCATTATAAGCTGACCTTCGGGCGACTGCTGCCAGAGCTCTGAGATTCGGATGACTGCGTTTGATATCTCGCCAGATAAGCAAACTAGTCGTGAACAGATTGACTGCATGAGCCATCAGAAATACCAGAATTTGCCCTCTCTTTAAGATGGGCGCCCTCAGGCTAGAGTTGCGCTTTTGCCTGAAAAAGACAAAATTCTCATATCTGGAACTTTGGGGATTTTAACTTCTGTCGCTGTTTGCCGGAGCTATGGGTCTCGGAAAGGTTCGCTGGATAGCTCATCGGATAGCCAGACCAATTCTGAAGAGATTGACTGGATGCTTGAACATTTTCATCAAGATCTTAACCTTCAAAAAGTTGGGCGCCCCTGGGCTATAGTTACGCTTTTCTGCTTTTCTTCTGAGAAATCTTCACAATTTTGACCTTTGAAAACTCTATTTCGCTCACTGAAATCATCATGTGCAATGTGAAACGCCATCGTGAGATGCTCCTCCATCGTAAAAAGCTCCAATCTGAGTCTCTGCTTCTCTGTTCAATAAAACTGACTTTGACTGACAAAATATTGACAAAAACTCCATGCTTGATATTGCCCAAAACTGTATTTTACATCATTTTAGCAAGGTTAAGACTAGTTTATGCAAAATGCCTTGATGAAGCAAAAAATTTGGTTTGGGTACAACAATGTGCTATGGGTAAGAATTCAAAGTCTCCTTTCCATAGTAGAGAAAGTAGATCTAAGTGTATTTTAGACCTTATTCATTCTGATTTATGTGGACCTATGTCTGTTCCTTCTTCGAGTGGTTTCTTGTATTATGTTCTTTTTATTGATGATCACTCTAGAAAGACTTGGATTTATTTTTTGAAAACTAAAGAGTCTGAGGAAGTGTTAGAAAGGTTCAAGGAGTTCAAAGCTCTTGTAGAAAATCTTTCCGGTAAAAGAATCAAGATCCTCAAATCTGATAATGGAGGAGAATACACCTCTAGTATCTTTCAAAAAATTTGTATTGATGCTGGGATTAAGAGGGAGTTATGTGTCCCCTATAATCCACAACAGAATGGTGTTGCAGAGAGAAAGAACAGGACGATTGTGGAAGTAGCAAAAGCCATGATTCATGACCAGGATCTGCAAACCTTCTTATGGGCAGAAGCTTCAAGGACTGCAGTATATGTACAGAATAGAAGTCCTCACAAGATCTTGGAGAATATGACTCCGGAAGAAGCCTTTACAGGGAAGAAGCCCAAGGTTAGTCATTTGAGGATCTTTGGATGACCTGTCTATGTTCAAGGTCCAAAAGAGAAGAGAACTAAGTTAGAGCCTTCTAGCAAGAAGGGAATATTCGTGGGCTACAGTGAGACATCAAAAGCCTACAGGATATATGTTCCAAGTCAGAAGTTGATTGAAATCAGTAGAGATGTCACATTCGAGGAAGATGTTGCATTTAGAAGATCCAAGGGAACTCATGTGGAGATTGACTATGATGAGCCTCCTCAGGATATGGAAGTTGACCATACTACTGAGATTCAGAGGGAGACTTCCGAACCAAAGGAAGATGTTGATCCAGTTGAGCCCTTGGAACCTACTGATGGGCCTACCGATATTGTGATTAGAAGAAAGAGACCTCTTTGGGCTAGACAAACTATGCAAGAGGTTGAAAGGTTCACAGCTC